>JANHZT010040657.1:0-10020 GCA_032468215.1 Stegonotus admiraltiensis | reverse complement strand
TGGATTTGATTTAATAGCATTGCCTGTGTCAACAGATATTTTACAACCTATATCCTGGTGCCAAAGAGCCCTGAGATCCTCTTAACCTGGAGGAATATTTATGATAGCCATGTGGGTTGTTTCACTTTAATGGATAACGGTGTGAATGCATATTTGTTGGGGTTCTCAGGGAAACTAGTAAAGAAAAATCTTCACACTTGTGTATTGGCTAAAATCTGCATTTGGACTTAAGAGGAGGGGTCTCTACTGCTTTAATCCTACTTGTCTTGCCTAAGGGTATTCAGATATAGCTCTGATTTGGTTGTTTTCACTTCTGCTTAATAAAAGGTTCCTTTTGAACGACCACGTTTCAAGAGTTTTTACTTTCTTAAGTTGGAAGGAGAGGCAATTATTACAGTCTTTTTTTTTTAAATTTCCAAATAATATCCAGTTCAAATATTTATCTAGTTCACTCCAATTTTAAAGCTTTGTTATTTTTCACCTCCTTCCAAAGTCAAGACCTAGCTGTTTAAAAAGAAAGAAATACTCCTTAAAGTTCCTCACGGTAGTCAAGATCATTGCTGTTCCTTCAATTTTCAAAGCAATTGTTGTAGTGCTTTCTTTCTACCAGCAGATGTCTCTCTCCAATTCACAAATCTCGAGACAACAAAGTAACACATTTACAAAAATGTTTTAAATCCACATAGAAAGTACATTCTCTTCAATTTCTTTTCCTTTTATTGTTTTTAATTTCTCCAAATTCCATTTTAAATCCAATTGTAAAATTTCCTTTCTTGTGCTTTAATATTTTAGCTTCCTCTTTGTTCTTCCTTCCAATATCAAAACTATCACAAATAATTTAAATCTTCATTAAAGAATGCTTTCTCTTGGTTTTCTTTTTCCTGTATTATTTTTAATTTTTCCAAGTCCAATTTTAAGTCCAGGTTAAAATTAATTAAAATTCCCAAGTTCCAATTAGTCACTTATTTCTGCATCAGGACCTCTTTTCAGTTTTTAAAAAATTCCTTTTTTACCTGTGCATTGGCCAATCACTCACCCAGTACCAATATTCCATTCAAACATCGCTCCTGCACAAAATCTTAGTCCAGTTGCCCCAGCTTCAGAGCTTTTGGTTTTATGGCCACCATCCCTGCCACCAGTTCAAAGAACTGCCTCTGACTCCTCGAGAAACTTGCCTGTTCCTCTTGGTCATCCAAGGCACTACTCCATCTTCACCATTCCTACAAAACAGTTCTGGTCTGAAGACCCCCCAATAGCAGTTTGTCTGGCTGGATTTTCATGAGGCTCATCGGAGCCCACTATTTTCCAGCCAGTCTCGCCGTGACACTTCCAATCCTCTCATCAAACTAGATCTAAAGGAAGCATACTGAGTCCACATATAGGAGGGTGACGAATGGAAAACAGTGTTTAACTGCCTGCTAGGCAGCTTCCAATTCAGAGTCATGCCTTTTGGGCTTCAAGGGGCCCCTGCAGTGTTCATGCAGCTGATCAATGAGGTTCTGCATGAGCACTTATATAAGAGGATCCTGGTTTACCTTGATGATATCCCTATATTTGGTGAGAGCATGGAAGAACACATCAAACTAGTCAGACAGGTGCTGGAAACACTCCTAGCAGCCAAACTTTATGCGAAGCTGTCAAAATGCGAGTTCCATAAGGAGTCCCTGGACTACTTGGTTTACTGGATATCCAATCAAGGGATCCAAATGGACCCAGGAAAGGTGAAGGCTTTGCTAGACTGGCAACCCACATGAACATGTAAGCAACTTCAGTGCTTCCTGGGGTTTGTAAATTTTTACAGACAATTCATTCCTTCCTTTACCGAGGTTGCACTCCCTTCGATGGAATTACTAAAAACCTGTCCATCTCCAACCAAGCCAAAACCTAGCCAGTCCCTAGCTTGGGCAATGGACTGTCACAAATCCTTTGAACAGTTAAAATTTGCAGCAGAGCCGATCCTCAAACACCCTGACCCAGACAAACCCTTCATAGTCCAAGCTGATGCCAGCAACGTAGCGTTTGCAGCCATCCTACTGCAGAGGAATGCAGAAAATGAATTAATGCCTTGTGTTTATGTGTCCAAAAAACTAACGGATATGGAACACAGGTGGGTGGTGTGGGAGAAGGAAGCTTTTGCGATGGAATGGGCTCTCCTATCCTGGAGACACTTCCTAGAGGGGGTTAAGGAGCCTTTCAAGGTATGGACTGATCATAAAAATCTCAAGGTGCTAAAGACCCCTTGGAAGCTTTCCGCCAAGCAGGTTCACTGGGCTCAGTATTTTAAATGCTTTAACTTCAAGCTAAAATACATCCCGGGGAGGGGGGGAGAAATCTACTGGCCAATGCACTGTCCAGGAAACCCCAATTTGACAGCCAACGAGAAGAGATAGTACATGCCATGATCTCTGAGGCTCAGCCATCTGCACACTAGGGCAGAAACCAGACTCCATTCTGATCTCCCTGAAGATAAGTTGACAGTGGAGCTAAAAGCTGCCTGGTTCAAAGAAAAGCAACCGGACTTAACATTGCAGGAGGGACTGGCTTGGAAAGGGAGTAAGATTTATGTGTCTCACTCCATGAGGCTGCTAGTGCTAGTGCTGAAACGTAGCCATGACTCCCGACTAGAGGACCACTTTGGGTTCTTAAAAACCCTACACTTGGTTAGGAGGCAGTTCTGGTGGCCAAAGATGAAAACTGACGTAGTCAAATTGCCAGAAATGGAGGAAACATGGTGATTTGGACTGTCATTGATTTGTTCTCCAAACAAGCACACTTCACTGCCTGTAACGGGTTACCATCTGCCAAAAAGCTGGCAAAACTTTTCGTGAAGCACATCTATAGGCTACATGGAGTCCCTCAGAGAATAATAACAGATCGAGGGGTTCAATTTACTGCTAAGTTCTGGTAAGGAGTGGTTGCAGGGATGGCTCATGTTGGGATGGATGACGATTGGACCATGTGACAGACTGATGGGTGAAGGGGCTGTATTTGGGGGTTTGATTTACTGAGGGAAAACCCGGAACCCTCAGATTCTGGTTTTCCCAGATGTGCCAATATACCTACTCTAATAAAATGGAACTTTGAGAAATGCCTGCTTCGGAGTTTTTACTTGGAGTTGGGGACTTTCTGGAATGCTGACAACTCTTTCATTGCTTCAGGGAAATCTTTCTCTGTATCCACTTCTATATTTTGACCCCTTGAAGAATCTACCTGCTCCATTTCAGGAATCTTTACTATCTTTTCTGTATCTCTCTTGTATCATTGTTGATTTATCTCATCTATTCTTTCCTCTGCTCCTTCTGGTTTCTCCTCTATTTTCTGAGTTTTTTGTTCATTTTTCATTATTATTTGCTTAGGGCTTTCTACTCTCACATCTGTATCATGCATCAGATCTATCATCTCCCTATGATTCCTTATCATAGCTTCCTGAATACATTGAAGCATAAATAGTGTTTGTTTTTGAAATGTATCTGTTTTTCCCTGTTGTGCCATTTTGCTTTAATTAAATGGGCCAAAAATTACTCAACAATCCACCAATAATCCACCAAAATCCCAATGTCCCAGTTGTCCAAAGGTGCCAAAAAAGCCAATATTAAAAGAATTTCAGTCAGCCCCAGAGCTGGTCCTCAGAATCCACAATATTTAAAGTCCTCAAAATCTTCTAATTTGCTCTGTTTAAATTGTCTGCATTCATAAGTTTTGTTTAATTTTCTTCTTTCGCCTTGTAAAATGTTCTGTCAAGTAGTATTTATAATCCAGGATGGCCCACCAGATTTCCCCATGTCACATTAATCCACAGAGTCAACTTCAGTTTCAGGAACAATTCTTATTGTTTATAGTCCTCACTCTTTTAAGGATCTTCAAAAGGTTCACCAGTTATTTACAAACAGCTAGAAAACAAATTAACACAGAACAACCCCCCACAAAAAAGATGGCCTTCCAGGTGTTGTTTGCCTTTCACTTTGTTTGCCTTTTTCTTCTCCTTTGTTTCTCTTCCCTTATCACTCCTCTTTTACTGTCAAGGTCTTTTCCCACCATGTAGTAGTTTAATATCTTTTTTCACCAGTAGGTGGCATCCAAGGTCTACGTTCCAGTGTTAAAACAAGTGAAAGGCATAACAGCTGATTGTCAAATGATTTTTAAAAAATCAATTTTTCTTTTTCGGCAGTAATTGGATATCATCAGCAAATTAGAATCATTTTTTTCAATACTACAAGTTCCAGTACAGACTTTCTATATTTTAAAGTTTAAAACTTCATAGTCTCCCATTAAAATTTTATTTCTATTTATGATCTATAGTCTGTCTCAGTGTGTTAATTTGTTGCTTTTTTAAAGAATTATTTTATTTGGATTTAAGTCTCTAATATAGAAGTTGAAAATCATCTCACCCAGTTTCAATCCCCTGTTCACAAACTGCTTCAGCTCATAATCTTCTTGTCCTGGTCTGGTCATAATGGCCATCGTCTCTCCTGCTGTTTGGGAGGGTTTCTTTGTATCAAGCGAGGAAACTACCATTTTCTCACGATTGACAAAGGATCCCTCCTATCTTCACCACCCCTCCAGGGTGGCTTTGGCCCCATGGGGTCTCCTGGCAAGCAGATATCAGCTGGGCTTCCTGGAGCTCCGCTAGCCCACTTCTGTTTTGCTGTGACACCAACCAGTCAGTCCCAAGTATCTGATTTTTGATCACATGATCATGGGGTGCTGCAAAGGTTGTAATTGTGAAAAACGGTCATAAGTCACTTTTTTCTGTGCCTTTGTAACTTTGAACAATCACTAGATGAACTGTTGTAAGTGGAGGACTACCTGTACTAGAGTGTAGATTGTTGTATAAAGCTGGAGCCGGTTTCCTGGAACCGGTTTCATCAAAATTTTCAGTGTTTATTATAAATTCAAAGTCACTGAATTGGAACTTTTTCTATAAATTATATAGTTATCTTTTTGTTCCTGAAGTTTTAACTCAACTTGGAAACTACCTGTATAAATTACTGTAAAAACTCTTTAAGTGCAATATACTTTCTCTGGCATCTTATTATTATTTTCTGCACATCTGCTATTAAAGTTTGAAAATGATGGATTCTATCACCAAATGGAATCAATATACATCTCCAGATCATGGGAAATAATGATTTCATTCTACTCTTTATTAATTGAATCTATTTTGGAGTACTCTGTCCAGTTCAAAAGGACGATGACAAATTAGAACTAGTATTTAGGAAAACTACCAGGATAATGAAGGATGTATTTATTGGGTCATTCCATGTCAAGTGGTCTGGGAGTCCCTGCTTGACCATCAGAGATTTTGATTAAATTTTGTTCGACTGAAATTTCCATGACAATGCCTATCCACCATTTTTATAAATGCAGGCAACATAACAACCGGAAAATATGTCAGCCAATTTTAAATTCGGATCAACGGTATTGGACATTTTGGCCACAAAGTTAATTGTGTCATTTGAAACTTTGCTGACAGAAATTGAATTTGAATCAACTGGCACAAACTGGTGATGATTTCTTGTGCCAGCTACTGTGCTACTAACTTTCCATCTTCTTGCAGCATCCTGCTTTCTTCGATTTCTTCCTTCAGAATGTATATATATTTAATTCCATGAATGTTTCTGTCACAAAAATTGAACAGATCGGTTGGCCTCAGTATTTGGTTGGTTGATGGTCACTGGAGGTTGGCTCGAGCAGCCGAATGTTTAGTCATGCCACCAACTCTGTCGTATGGTGATTTGCTGACAGATCTGCTACTGGTTTGCCCGAGCCGGATAGAACTGGCTAGATTTCACCTGTGATCAATTCCAAGAACTGACGCTAAAGAACGTGGCATGTAAATTTAATAATAAATAAGCGATCGTTGGAATTTGGCAGTTCATACAAACAGAACGGACTTCGATTTGGAACAATATAAGATACCCACTATAGGCTTGGGAACCTAGGATAAGCTGCCCAATTGTCAGCTTCGGAACCAGACAGATACCCACACAAGGCTTTGGAACCTCGAGGAAGAAACCAAACTACAGGCTTGGGATCCTGAATCAAGAAACCCACCTGTGGCTGGAATTGCACGGCTATCTGGCATGGCTCATATGGTGATGGGGCATGCCAGAACTGGTCCAATGTCACCATGGACCAATGCAATATAATAGTTGTAATGATGTCTATATATAAAACAAACAAGACAAAACAATAATATAATGCATGTGATGTTGCCATAGCAACATCCTCAACTTTGTCCCTATTTTTAGGGCTTTATATGTCACCGACGAAAAACCAACCCTACTTTTTTAGGGGGTTTGAAACATGCTCTTTCTAATGAGAATGATTTAACAGAGTTTCCAGAAGCTGAAAAATACTCTATTTTTGGCATTTTTACAAAAAATATTAACTTTACACTCAATTTGTAAACAATTGGAAAGCAGTAGAATGAAATTTTATATTTGAAAACCTTGTGTTGCTAAGTTTTTACACACAAAGTTTCACGTTTCTCATACCTTTCTTTCCAGAGATATAAAAAAGCCAAACTTCAACCTTTTTTTTCAAGCTGCACTATTTTCAGCCAACTTTGCTCCAAATTATCTAGATGGAGATCACTCATGAGAATGTTTTTATTATTTTGTTTAATAGAGCACAAAAAGTTGTACAAGATGGCCAAGTTTTGTTTTTCTCAATAAAATATTGCTGGAGATATTATCAAAGTTGCTGGAACCTAAGAGTCACCCTGTAGGAGGGTGTGGTATGAGGTCACACAAATGACTATATCTCCACAAGTATTGCATCGGCACATGTAACACTTTATCAATGTTCATTGGGGACATGTGTGCATGTTCACAAGAAATTTCATCAAAATCCGTGATGGTTGAGCAGGGCATTTTTCTGAAATCAGACCACTTCACATGGCATGACCCTATTGCAGGTGCATTATAAAATATTTAACTTATTTTAAAGGAAAGGAATTGATTGTTTACATCTTCAGCAAACATTTTTTTTAAATCTGCCAAATTAAACAAAATTATAATTCTTACTCATTTGTATGCTATCTATAATATCTGGGCCAAACATGGTACAGTAAATTTAAAACTAAGAACATGAGAAAAAAATAAGATGGTTTGGCAGATAACAAACAGAATAAAGCAAGCATAAAAATTTAAAGTTAGTGTTCTGCATAGTCCATTAAGAAAGGCAAATACAAAAAAGATCAGGGATTTGGAATGTTGTTCTAAAAACTTGATATTCAGATCCATCATCCATTAAAATTTCTGATAGATTTCCTTTACAGGTAGTTGTCGACTTACAACAGTTCATTTAGTGACCATTCAAAATTACAACGGCACTGAAAAAAAGTGATTTATGACCATTTTTCACACTTATGACCATTGCAGCATCCCTGTGGTCACATGATGTACATTCAGATGCTTGACAACTAATTCATAATTATGACCTTGCAGTGTCCTGGGGTCATGTGACCATATTTTGCAATCTTCTGACAAGCAAAGTCAATAGGAAAGAGATTCACTTAACATTGTGTTACTAATTTAACAACTGGAGTGATTCACTTAACAAATGTAGTAAGAAAAATTGTAAAATGGAGCAAAACTCACTTAACAAATTTAACAATATATATTTATACTCATTTAACAAGCATAAATCCTGGGCTCAATTGTGTCCGTAAGTTGAGTACATGTATTGCCTAGTACTTATGTGATTGTGAAGACAGAATCCACACAGCTGCAAAGATTTTTTTTTGAAAAAGTTTTTATTTTTATTTTTCATCAACGTATTTAAATGTACAGTCTTTTATCCATCCTTATACATTGTTCATTCATCTTATTCTTTAACTTCTATTAGCTAATTAATGAATTTTTCGGGTCTGCTCTTTTACTATTTCCTTCCTTTGTTTTATTACAACCTTTCCTTTTTCTCTTCCCTTCTTTCTCCTCTTTTCTTTCTACTTTCCTCATTCCTCCTCTCCTTTCCTTTTCTACTTCCTCCCCTCTTTCCCCTCTCCTCTCTTCTTTCTCCCCTTCTTACCCTCTCTCCTACTCTTCTTTCCCCTTCCTGCTTCCTCTCCTTTTCTCATTCTTTTCTTCTCACCTCCCAACTCCCCTACCTCCCCCTCTCTACTCCTCCCCTCTTTCCCATTCCCTTGTTGTTTCCTTTTTTAATTCAATGTAAAATGGTATTCGAGTAGACCCGATTTCTATTTACATACAACTTCATTTCAAATTTCTTTTTTACTTTACAATTAAAAGTAATATTCTAATATTCCTGTACTTTATTAATCAATCCATGTATCATCTGGGTATAACTTTTGTGCCATCATCTTCAAAGTTTATCATCATTTCTTAACATATATATAGTTATCTTTTCTTTTTTTCATTTAATTTTAACATACTACAACATATTCATCTCAAAGTTCTTGTCTTTACCATGTTTATTGTCTATACTCACTTTCTATCCATAGATAAAATTTCCCCCAAATGCTGTAAAACCACAATTCTGTTTTCCCCTTAATTGCCAATGTCAACCTATTCATTTCTGCACATTCCAATATTTTCTTAATTACTTCTCCCTTTGTAGAAGTTTTTTCTGCTTTCCACTTTTGTGCAAATGTCATTTTACCGCCATTATAACATGTATTATCAAATATATATGTTCTTTACTATATTTATCTGAAAAAATACTCAACAGGAACGGTTCTGGTTTTAAATCAATATGTTGCTGTATCATTTTCTCTAACCATATTCTAATTCTTGCCCAGTATTTTCTCGCTTCTGGACATGACCACCACATATGCTAATATGATCCCGGTATAGCTGCAAAGATTTCTGAGAAGAAACACTGCAAAAAGCATTTGAAAGAGGTATTTTCAAATTTAGTAGCTTACCCATAATGCATATGACCTTCTATGACTCCTTTGAAAGGTCAGCATGTTCTGTTTTGGGGACACAGCAGACGTCACGCTTCTGTTACTCATGAACTGTGGCCTCTCAAAGCCAGCTTCCATTTGCTCAGTCTTGACTGTCGACTTCCTTGTAATCTGTAGAAAGTTGAAAATGAAACTATATGTATACTAATAAATATATATTTCATAATAAATCATTACCAGTAATTTAGAATGGTTCCATTAAGATTTGAAACATATATCTTAAAGTTGTCTTTTTAATTTTTGCTCTAGCTCTTGAAAGCTTTTTATTACCACTATCTAAATCTACATACAAAAAGTATATTATAATGCATTAGGTAGTGATTACAATGTTTTTTAAATGATAAAGTACAATAATATATGGATTATCATTCTCATGTATGTGAAATTTGACATGTGAAATATAAAGAAAAGACCTAAAGCACTAATGGTTGCTGATAAGCAGCAATTGTAAAATATTATTCATTAAAACAGATATGATAGCATTTTATATAAGTCATAGACATATTAGTATTTTTGAAGGCATTTCAAATCAAAACTTTTTTAAAAATAGTTTTTATTAAACATTTTTCACCTTTAAAAAAAACAAAAAAAACAGAAAAAACAAGAAAAAACAAGACAAACATAACAATGTAGAGTCGTTTTCCAGCCTTCCATATCAGCATATATTTTCTGTTTTTGTAATTCACATTGCCTTCCTATCGGTTATAACAACTATAATGATATAATAACAATTACAATAATACTAGTTACTCATATCTACATTATACTTACATTATAATCAGTAATTTAAATTTAATAATAATTGGTAACTGGTTAATATTTAATCAATACTAATTTAAAACTTCTATTTCTTGTTTTGGTTTCTGTTTTCTAGCTACTTATACATTCTATTCCAAACTTTTTAAAAAAGTTTTTTATTGATTTATATGCTCATACAATTCAGTATGTATCAGATACACAGTGCATTTACAAATATATCTATTTACATATTTACATAGTTAAATAGGTTATACCTCACAGAAGTTACTTCCTTTCAACATTTGCACCTCTGTTCTATCTTTCTCTTATTCTGTCCTCCATCCATTTAT
>JANHZT010040625.1:0-10021 GCA_032468215.1 Stegonotus admiraltiensis | reverse complement strand
CGCCCCAGGATCCTGTCCATGTCCTCGGGAGCCACGGGATCGAACTCATCCCAGATAACATTCTCAAGACCTGTCTCCGTGCCTTTGGGGTAGGATTCCATCAGTACGCTGATGATACTCAGCTGTACATTTCTACCCCAGGCCACCCCAACGATGCCCTTGAAGTGATGTCCCGGTGCCTGGAGGCTGTACGGGTCTGGATGGGGAGGAACAGGCTTCAAATCAACCCCTCCAAGAGCGATTGGCTGTGGCTTCCGGCGTCCTGATATAGCCAGCTGGTACCATCGCTGGCTATTGGGGGCGAGTCTTTGGCCCCCTCAGGGAGGGTTCGTAACTTGGGCGTCCTCCTGGACACACAGCTGTCTTTAGAAGATCATATGACAGCCATGGCCAGAGGAGCTTTTTATCAGGTTCACATGATACACCAGTTGCGTCCTTTTCTGGATCGGGACTCCTTATGCACGGTCACTCAAGCTCTCATCACTTCCCGCCTGGACTACTGTAATGGTCTCTACATGGGGCTCCCCTTGAGGTGCACCCGGAGGCTCCAGTTGGTCCAGAATGCCACTGCGCAGGTGATTATGGGAGCGACGAGGCGCTCCCATGTGACACCTCTCCTGTGCGAGCTGCACTGGCTTCCTGTGGTCTTCCAGGTGCGCTTCAAGGTGCTAGTTACCACCTTCAAAGCGCTCCATGGCTTAGGATCTGGATATTTATGGGACCGCCTTCTGCCGCTGGTGACCTCCCACTGGCCAGTACGCTCCCACAGAGAGGGGCTCCTCAGGGTGCCGTCAGCCAGACAATGTTGGCTAGTGACCCCCAGGGGGAGAGCCTTCTCCGTGGCAGCTTCTGCCCTCTGGAACAACCTGCCTCCAGAGATACGTACGATCCCGGACCTCCGGACTTTCTGTCGGGCCCTGAAAACACATCTGTTCCACCTAGCCGGCTTGGCCTAGCCCTTTTTGATGTTCTTATTGGGGTTTTTAAATTTGTATTGTGGGTTGTTAAATTTTTGGGCCAAATTATTTAATACTTTTAAATTGGTTTTTAACTTTTGTATTGTATGTTTTATTTGGTTGTTCACCACCCTGAGTCCCGATGGGAGAAGGGCGGTATAGAAATTAAATTTAATTAATTAATTAAATAAATAAATAAATCTGAATCTGAGGGTTCTGGGTTTTCCCTCAGTAAATCAAAACACCAAATCCAGCCCCTTCACCCATCAGTCTGTCACGTGGTCCAATCATCATCCATCCCAAGTTGAGCCATCCCTGCAACCACTCCTCTAGATGCAAAAGCACCATGACCTTGACCAAAGGGAAGAATGCTATTATTTCTAACTATATTCACTCTCCTAAATCCCTCCTCCTACTTTCCCAGGTGCATGGAGTTGGCAGCGTGGAAGCTTCTGGTGCTACTATGGCTTCCAAAGCTGACAGGCGTCCCCCCCAATGGAAAAACCACACTGGAAAATAAAATGAACAGAACACAAAAGAAGAGGGTTAACACACTGTTCATAAATCACTTAACCTCCTCTCCCACCTCCCGGAGGACCCTTTGGTTTATCAGGGAACTTATCGTGAAATTGTTTCACTAGTCTATCAGCCTTCAGATCCTAACTTTTGACCCATGTGGCTTCTGACAAAGGGTACCCTTTCCAGTGTACTAAATATTGTAACCGACCTCTTTGCAACCTAGAGTCAAGAATCTTCTTGACTTCATAATGGGTTTCACCTTGTACTATCAAAGGAGGGGGGGAGCAGCTGGTAAGGGTCTCAAGGTAGAGCCCACTGCTGGTTTTAAAAGGCTGCTGTGAAATACGGGATGAATTTTTCCCAGGATTCGAGGGAGGTTAAGCTGGACCGTTACAGGGTTAATCACCTTCACTATAGGGAAGGGACCAATGAATTTCAGCCCAAATCTTTTGCTAGGTGGCCTCAATCTTAGGTATTTGTTGACAAATACACCTTATCTCCTATTCGAAAAGGCAGCAGGAGAGACCTGTGTTTGCCTGCCTGGGTTTTATATTCCTCAGCTGCTTCTGCTAGGGCCTTCTTAGTATCCTCCCAACCCCTTTTCAAGGAGGTCATCCATTCTGTTAGGGACATGGAAGCGGGTGGTTCCCTAGGCAATTCCAGCATAGGCACAAAATCCATGCCAGTAGTTATTTGAAAAGGAGTCGATCCTGTACTGCTGTGTACTGCATTATTGTAAGCCACTTCTGCAAACGGTAATAACCGCCCAGTTTTCTTGTTCATAATTTACATAACAACTAATGTATTGTTCCACCATGGTGTTTGCTTTTTCAGCAGATCTGTTAGTCGAAGGATGGAATGCTGAGCTAAGCCCCTGTGACAACCCAATGGACCTTAGGAACTCCTTCCCGAACTTAGCAGTAAATTGGACCCCTTGATCTGATATTATTCTTCGAGGGACCCCATGTAGCCTGTAGATGTATTTCACAAAATGTTTTGCCAGCTTTTTGGCAGAGGGTAGCCCATTACAGACAGTGAAGTGTGCTTGTTTGGAGAACAAATCAATGACAGTCCAAATCACTGTGTTTCCTCTGCTTTCTGGCAATTCAGCTATAAAGTCCATTGCAATCTCCTTCCTTGGTTGCGTAGGTTCTGCCACTTGCTAGAGAAGATCAGGGGGTTTCCCTGGTCGGGATTTCATGGTGGCACAGGTAGTGCAGCTTCTAACAGTCCTCTATGTCGGTTTTCATCTTTGGCTACCAGAACTGCCTCCTAACTAAATGGAGGATTTTTAAGAACCCAAAGTGGCTCCCTAGTTGGGAGTTGTGGCTACGTTTCAGCACTAGCAGTCTCATGGAGCAGGGCACATAAATCTTACTCCCTTTCCAAGCCAGTCCCTCCTGCAACATTAAGTCCGGTTGGTTTCCTTTAAACTAGGCATAGTCTGATAGCGCAGCTTTTAACTCCGCAGTCAACTTGTCTTCAGGGAGGTTGGAATGGAGTCTGGTTTGTGCCCTAGTGTGCGCTTGGGCAGCTGTGTGGGAGGGACTTCAGCAGGCTTTGAAAGTGGACATCTAGCCAGAGTTTTCCGAGGCGGCTTCCCTGCTGGGGCTTTGCGGAGGGGGTGAATTTCTCTATCCAGAACTATGGACATGGTATACCAGTCCTGCAGTCGCTCTGGCACCCCTCGGATGCCACATGCTTTCCTGACTTCTTGGTCAATGGCTTCTTTAAAATAGTGTAGGAGTATGCGGTCCAGTCAATGGACAAGGCTCCGTGTGACCTGTCTAAAGTTCCATACAAAGTCTTTTATGAGTCGATTACCTTGCTTCATGTCTTTCATTGTGCCTTTGTTCTCATTGATCTGGTCAGGAACATTGAATTGGGCCCGGAGCAGCTCAATAAACCCTTCAGCATCATTTAGTTCAGCCACTCCCTCATTGTGCAGCTGGGCTATCCAGTCCGAAGTGTCTCCTTCATTCATCCCCTTTGAAATTGCTGATACTAAGTTGCGATCAGTTTCATATTGTTCCCCATACTGATCTATATGGGCCCAGATGAGGAAGTAAGCCAGTTTGTAAGGCTTACCATCGAAGGGGGCCCTAAAATGGGGTGGAGGTGGTCTTGCAAGTGGATTGGGCCCTGCTGGTGCGACTCAGCGGGCGGTGGAGTGAGTGCAGGCAGCTGAGCTGGAATCTGCAGCATAGCTCCAGCTGGCTGCTGGATTGCAGCTGCAGGAGGGACAGGGGCCGGCTGCTGCAGTTTGTTGGGCTGCAGGGGTAGGGAGTTCCAGCCGGCTGCTGGATTATCCCTCACTGATGTGCTGGGATTGTTGGGGCAAACTGGGCCCATCGGGATCCCTGGAAAATTGGAGCAGAAGGTGCTGGCGACCAATGGCACTGGGCCCACCCCTGGTCAGGATAGAATCCCCAGCCTGGGGGGATGCATTCTGCAGGGGGTAGTGCAAGCAGGCTGGAGGGGGGGCAGCAGGGGGGGGAGTTTGCTGGCTGCATTTGCTGTCTCCCAAATGCTGCTTTGCCCAGCTGTGTGGTGCCACTACTGTCATCCCTGGCCGGGTAAAAAGGTGCCTGCTGGCCGCTAATTCCTCCGCCAGGTCCTGGGTCAGGAAAAGTGAAAGTGGGTTGTGTTAAGCTCCATCTCACTTGAGAAGGTTGTGGGGGGGGGCATAACTTCCCATTTCCATCTGTTCAAACCTCTCAGGGAGCCCAGTTAACAATTGGCTTCGAGATGGAGGCAACAGGTTCCAGTCTCGGGAATCCCCTGATCCCAAAGCTGTCACATCCCTCCATTCTGGCTTGTGGGGCGATATTATTGGGCTGAATGCAGCACAAGATTCAGGCAGTCTCTCCTCCTGTCCTCTTTCTGAAGTTGGGTCAGACTGACAGCTTTTCCAGGAATCCGACTCCTTGGGCTGCGCGCCCAGCCTTCACGTTGTCTCTGCCACTTCAATACCTTGCACCACTTCTTCAGAAGGAGAATACCAGGTCTTGATAAGTCCTCCGGTATCAGTCCCCATGGCTCCTTCCGTGATCTCCTCTTTCTCCTCCATCTTCACTGAGTCTTCATACCACCCAAGGTTCAGGTTGATGCTGGGGCTCAGCACTCCAGACAGCTCCCTTTCAGGGAGCCATTATTCATTTTAGAGATTCAGGTTAATGTCAGTGTTCCAGAAAGTCCCCAACTCCAAGTAAAAACTCCAAAGCAGGCATTTCTCAAAGTTCCATTTTATTTGAATAGGTATACTGGCACATCTGGGAAAACCCGAATCTGAGGGTTCCGGGTTTTCCCTCAGTAAATCAAAACACCAAATCCAGCCCCTTCACCCATCAGTCTGTCACATGGTCCAATCATTATCCATCCCAAGTTGAGCCATCCCTGCAACCACTCCTCTAGATGCAGAAGCACCATGACCTTGACCAAAGGGAAGAATGCTATTATTTCTAACTATATTCACTCTCCTAAATCCCCCCTCCTCCTTTCCCAGGCGCATGGAGTTGGCAACTTGGAAGCTTCTAGTGCTAATATGGCTTCCAAAGCTGACATCTGTAACAGCTTATATTCAATTGTGGTTTCCTGTGGATTGTTAACTTGCCGTAAAGAAATTTAGTATTGACTTTGGGGAAGGTATGAGAGAAACATTGGTGATGGTGGAGTGTTGGCAGGAGTAAGAAACTACTGGAGGAGTGGTAGAAAAAAATTACACAGGCCTAAGATAGACGAAAACTCAACATGATTTTGTTTAGTATAAGATGGGACAGAGAGAATCTGAAACACGCTTTCAAGATTCTATTATTCTATGTTACTTTTAACAAAGAGCATTCAAAGAATCCCTGCCATGCCTGTTTTTGAGCTAGTGTGGCTTGAAGACCTGACATGTACTCACACTGGGAAACAGCGTAGTTTAGCTTCATATAGTGCATATTCCCATAGGAGAAAGAAGTGAGGGGTTGAAGATATTGGGGTGGAAGGAAAACTTAAAAAATGCAAGTAAAGTAAGTACAGAGCCATTTTAATGAACTGTTAGATGGGAGACCATGAATTCCAGTGTTACCTTAGGCATGGAAACTAGTTGGCTAACTTTGGGAAAGTTACTTTCTTGTAGACCACCTCATCTCACAGAATGGAAGTTTGGGGAAAACAGGATGTAAAAGTATTGTGTACTATGCACCTTGGATTGTACAAATATGTGGGTTATAAAACTAACAAATAAAAGGTTAATAACTAAGACCAAGACTGAATGTTGAAGTAGTATGGTTTTAATAAAGAGCTGGCAAGTATGAGTTGGATTTGGGCAGCAGTTATGTTGTAAAAAGCTTGTTGGAAAGTGGCCTGAAGTTCACAAAATGGTTCAGGGCAGTCAAGGGTTATGTACCAAAATGAAGGAGATAGATACATAATTGCCTACCCAATTGCATATGGCTGTAGTAAGAGTGTCAAAATGAGATAGGCAGTTTTACTAACCTAAGAAATGGCAACTGGCAGCCTGCTCACAGAGTAACAGTCACTATTAACATAGAGTCCTTCCTTAATTCTAGCAAATAGGTAGCAGCAGAGAAATACAGTAGAGGTACCTTCCTCCGCCATACGCACACCAATCAAGCAACATTATTGGGGGTCTATATCTCCATTTACATATTGCTCTGCAGTTTAAAATGTCAAGCAGCTTCTCTTAACTCAAAATAGCCAACAGAAAAAGGGAAGAATGGAATGCTGTGTTTGGTTGTAAATCATGTTTGCAAACTTGCTATTTATTAAATGAAAGTGAAAAATTCCAAAATTTGTTCTGCATAAAGTTTCTATTAAATACTAGGTTGGGGGTGAGATGAAGGCAATATGAATCATGGAAACATAGTTGAAAAAAATATTACCAGGACGTGCTTATTGAATGCTTAGATTTTACTTATTTATATTTCATATTTCTAAATCACCCATCTCCCTCAGAGTATGGTAATGACCTCTGCTCAAATCATATAGCTTTGCCCTAAATAATATCTGGCTGTAGACATGAAGTAATAAATACTGTAGATCTTTTGTTCTGTTTTATGCACTTGCCATACTTAATCTTAAATGGATCAATTGTGTAATTATCTGTATGCGCATTGCATCAGTTAAATGGTCTGTGCCAGATGGTCCCAAATGATTTTGGAATGCAATTGGGGTGTTTTCATATCTCCTTAGTCAGTGATACTGTCAAAGCCCTGGTTGCTGTATGAAATTTAAAAAATCAGAGAGTGGCAATTTGCTCTTCATTGTACAAGTAAAGGAAGCATCAGAGTAAGCTACGAGCACTTCCGATTGGTGCTTTGGAATGCATGAATATAGTGCATGTTTGCATCTCTTTAGAGCAACTGTATCTTTTCACAGTATTATACAGCAACTACAATCAAAGAGAAACTTAGCAGAGAACCTTGAGCCCAGATCTGTTCACCTAATTTGGTGAATTGCCAGTGCAGGAACGGCTATTTGAAGGAGCCAAAGCCAAGGCATTTCCTAATCCCTTTAGAGCCCCACCAACCCCATAACTAAAACACAAATAGCATAGGAAACAGGAAAAATATAGTGTAGACCCTAAGTAGACATTACATGGTGTTTTTTTTCTTCATTTTTATTATTTAATTTTTCTCCAAACACAATAAGAAATAAAACATTCTGGCTTCACTTACATGAGGAATATCTTACATTGCTTCTGATTTTATATCACTGTCCCATCCAAAATCTGCTTGTGCCAAGATTTGGCTAATTGTTCTTCACAGCACTGGAAATTATGGCCATCCAGATGCTTCAAATTATACCTCATCTTGGATCATATTGCTAAAGCTCTTGGAGGCCATAATCAACTGGAGATCATGATTTATATACGCCTTTGCAAAAGCTTGTATAATCTTGTCACTTGTTTTTTTTACAACCAGCAGAAAACTGCAGAACTCCTTTTCTCCTTATGTCCATTTAGTTCTTTATTGTTTTCATTCTAAATTTTAAGACTGAAATGTGTTTGAATATTAGTAGCTTGGGTTGGTAGTTAGGCTGTTGATTTGAGCTCCGAGCTTGGCAGTTTGGTTGCAAACATTTTGTCACCTTGAGGAGACATTGTCAATGTGTTTTGAATTGTCAGTGTGTTTTGAATTCAAAATGTGCTAACGATGTCTCCGTGAATGGTAACAAAATGTTTGCAACCAAATTGCCAAGCTTGAAGCTCAAACCAACAACCTAATTTTAAACCTCTTTGCTATACTTTCTGGTATAAAAAGAACTAGAATACATACATTTATTTGATCAATGATGAGAACAGCAAAATTACAGTAATATAGCATAATAAAAACTGTATAAAACTTTATAAAAATTAATGCATGTAACAACTCACTCTCGGCATATTATTACCTCAGATCTAATTCTGCTGAAATTTATTTTCATGCCTTAATATCTGTGACACAAAATCAACCTACATTGCATATATTAGGCTTATTGTCTGATAAGAGAAAGCAAGATAAAACTTAGTTGATTATCCTAACATATGTTCAAACAAAGGACAAATAAGAGATTGACAATTAAGATGATCAATACCAGAAAATGAATGGCTTCTATCAAAATTTAATTATAGGGACATACTATTTTGGAGAAAGGAATTTTGGCTAATCTACCACTAAGGATTTCTGCAGATAAAACATGTCAGATCTAAAAAAAGGTTTGTTGCTGAGCAGAGGATATAGGTGTGGTCAAATATGTGGTTAGTATCCATCTAGGATTTTCTAAATGTTCTTTGGTATGATGGGAAATTAAATTGAATTCTGTTGTTCATTATCTTAATAATATAAAGGCTTATATTTTAAAGACCTTAGCTGGTCAAGAGGCACATTTTCTGAGTACTAATAAATGCTTTCTGTCTTTGTATACATTGAACATTATGCCTTAGTTCAGACTCATGAAAATCAGATAGTACCACTAGATGTCATCACAGGGTCTTTAGTAATCATAGATTGCTTAGGTCCCGTGTTTCCCCGAAAATAAGACCCTGTCTTATATTTTTTTGAACCCTGAAATAAGCGTTCGGCCTTATTGCCATGCACTCTAAAGCCCGATTGGGCTTATTATCAGGGGTTGTCTTATTTTGGGGAAAATGGTATTTATAAGGTACTTACAAAGTCCGGTCTTTGGGATGACATTAATGTGACATATGACGAATCTCTTATAAGATCCTTTCTTGAGTCTGCTTCATTTCTAGTTCTTTACCATTTTCAAATTTTACTGTGTGCCAATTTGAAGAGGGCCATACAGTTGCTTCACATATGGCAACTCAGTTTGGTAGGATTGACTTTTAAACAAGCCAGGGAAAATATAGTCTGTCTTTTATTCTCCCAACTTTCTAGGTTATGCTTACTCATATAGTTAGAATCACCTGCCTGAAGAACAGAAAGCAAGTTGTTTCAGTAATAGGTCAGAAGTAAATGCTCAGCTGCATGCAATTGGTTCTAACACTTGGGTTCTTGATGCTCTCTGAACTTGGTTGTTTTCTTGCGGCTGGTTCATTACCAAATTAGATAACATTATCAATTTGGTAATGAAATGTCTGCAAGAAAACAACCAAGCTCAGAGCATTAGTGACACAGTTCAACCTTGATCTACAAATATTTTCTTCTCTGACTTGGCCTTAGGTTTGCTCAGCTCAAAGCTCAGCTTAGCTTAGGTGCTAAGAGTTAAGACACCTTTCAGAAAAGGTTGGCAAAGTAGCAGTAGGAATAGCCGCAGCATTTCTTTTTCAATACAGTAATAGGAGAGCTTTTGTTCTAACTTTTAGCTCTTTCTTGCATAGGGTTAATTTTGGTAAATAACAAAGATATATACTCCAAGATTAATAGCAGTAGCACTTACTTATATACTACTTTATGGTGCTTTACAGTCCTTTCTAAGCAGTTTATAGAGTCAGCATATTGCCCCCAACAATCTGGGTCCTCATTTTACCAACCGTAGAAGGATGGAAAGCTGAGTCAACCTTGAGCTGCTTAGAATTGAACTCCTGGAGTGAGCACTGAATTAGCTTGTAGTACTGTATTCTAACCACTGCAGTACCACAGCTCTTAAATTAAAGGCATTCCCTGGCAACAAGTCTTGTTGAGGAAGACAATAGTGGAAGACAGGTATTACTACAAGCTGTTGGCCCAAGGTTGCCCAACTGGCTTTGTACTCAGCTTCTTAAAAGACAGATGGTCTTGACTACTGGTTCTGGGAGTGAGCAGCAGCTTTGAGCTTTGCTCTCCTTTTTACACTCTATTTTTATGTTATTTTTATTTTTTATTTAAAAAAACACTCTTTACTTTTAAATCAATTTTTAGCTTTTGACTTTTAAATTTGAAAGGTTATAGGTTTACTACTTGAGAGGGTTTTACTCCAGTTTTTTACTCCAGCTGGTAAAGCATTTAGTGAATGAGAGGAAAGTTTTATCTACTAAACAAACCAGCTATCCCTGGCTGCAACAACGCCCAGACAACCTAAGATAAAAGACTTTTTTCAGATAACTGACATTGCAAGTA
>JANHZT010040587.1:0-10023 GCA_032468215.1 Stegonotus admiraltiensis | reverse complement strand
ATAATTTCATATTTGCTTCTTTTTTCTCATTGTACACCGCCCTGAGTCCTACGGGAGAATGGCGGTATAAAAATCAATCAAACAAACAAACAAATAAATAAATAAATAAATAAATAAATAAACCAACCAACCAACCAACCAACCAACCAACCAACCAACTATCCATCTCAAGTCTATCCTGTTCTGTCAATCTTGATTAATAGAAAGTACATTTTAAACATTTTTGAGTTAAGCAAGCAATCTTCATTAATGATAATTTACAGAAATGCAGATAAATATTATGTATTTACTTCCTGAATAATATACTGTCTGAATAAAATCCATGGACTTCTTTTTATTGTAAATTTTTTTAAAAATTGCATATAATCTTATAACAATTCAGTTACATCAAGAAGCATAACATAAGTAGAATGTAATTTTTAACTGGGAATAATTGTTTTGTCTCTTACTATCAGTGGCACTAGTAAACATTTAATGCCAGAGGCTAGGTGGCCTTTAGGGATTTTAATGGGGCAATAAATTAATATCTTGAATTAATACTTATCAATTCAATAGTTTCATGCAAGTGATAAATTTATTTTTAAACGATTTGCTGTGAGGATAAGTTTCTCTGTACTGGCTCAGTGCTTTCCAGATCTGTGTTCTATGGGTAGTAAATATGTAACTAGCAGATCTTTACACTTTTCTTGGCGCCATGAATTTCTTTTTCATAGAAACAACTGTTTTATAAATTTAAATGCCATAATAATGTCATATCATTTATTTGACAGTAAATCTTTTGCAACTCTAAACACATCATCATAAAGACCTGCCTAGTTCAGACAATCTCTGATAGAGTATTGAATTTATGTAATGTTTGTAAATGGCAAAATAGCTGACCTTCATGCAATTTAAATTATGTCAACATAATACATAAGACAATATCTGGGAAGAATAAACAGTATTGGCGCTGGAATTGCTGTCACTAAGTGATGTAGTTGTAAACTGGATGCCACATGAATGTATCATTTAACGGTTACAATTCCGTCAATCCTTGATGCCATCGTTAAGTGAGGAGTGTGAAGATTGGAAAGTGAGAACTTCACATTATCACAGCTTTTGACTTCCTGTCAGCTTCTTCTATTGCTTGTGGGAAGTTAGAAATTGCAATCTGTAATTGTGGGTATGCTGTTATGGCCAAATCTTGGAGGACCTGTTGTAATTCCCCTTGTTCAGTACCATTGTAAATTTGAGTAGTTACTGAATGAGTGGTCACAGCCCAAATACCGCTTGTATAGAATTATGCTGTAGAAGTAAGTATTTGGTGATCCATTAGGACTTTTTAAATTTAAACTCCTTAAAACTTAAATAAAAAATGTGTGCTTTCCACAAGAAAGTTTAAGTAAATTTCTTGTACCTGAGGAATCTTTTAGAATTCCTCAGGTAATTGCTTTTTGGCAATTTATTAGGCATACCACTGACTAATTTAAAATTAGTTCAAGAAAGGAAATTTCTGAATTTCTGAATTTCTGAATTTTTCTCAGTAATATCTGTGTTTGACTAACTTTTTTCTACTTTGGATTGTGAATATGAACACTTGGTAGGAATGATACGAAAATAATATCTGAAAATAAGGATAAGTTCACATCTTTCAGAAATCATATATTGTACTAGATTAGTAATGCTCAAACTGGAAGGCAGCGTGTGCGCGTGTGTGTGTGTGCACCACAGCGGCCGAAACCCAATGACCAGCTGCCAGCGCTGGGGCGACGGCCTGCGTGCCCACAGAGAGAGCTCAGAGCCTGCCATCACGGCACTAGGTAGTGAGGTTTTTATAGAATTGGAGTTACATATATGAGAGGTTTTCTCCAAAATCCTAATTAAAATAAGTCATAGATCATTTTAGAATAATTAAAAGAAAGGAATTCAATTAATTTAATTAGCCAGATGTTTATGTATTGGAAAACCCATCCCCTATATCTACCCACTTAACTATATTTCATTCTGAGAAGTAAAAATGAAGAGAGTCTCTGTCTGTTCATTATATGCCGTAAAACTCTTAGAGAGGGCTGTATAAAGCCCTGTGAAGCAGTATATAAGTCTAAATGCTATTGCTATTGCCCTACTAGAAGCTACCTTTATGAATCAGCACTACGTTCAAAATTGATGAGATAGGTTCTAATCCTACAAATCTTTATTCAGGTTAAAAGTAAATTACAATGAATGCTGCTGGAATTCCTCTGGATTAGTATTGAGCTTTTTCATCTTTGGTAATATTTCAGAATAAAGCTGGATGATCAAAATTTGATATTTTATTAATCTTAGACATAGGCACAAACTTGTTCTTGATTTCTGATTACATTTTTAAAAAATATAGTATTGTATTTGAGTGAGCAAGATAGAACTTGTTGGACACTGAAGGAAAAACGTATTTGGCAAATGCAAAGCTTTGAGATACTTTCTTTTTAGTAATTGCTGTGATATATATGGCTCAAAGAAAGTGGTTTTACATAAAACAAGTCATGTTTACTGTACATTTTCTTTCATTTGCTTAAGACAGTTCTGTGCTCAGTATTACTAGCTGTAACGTAAGAGAAATATCAGCAGATGTATTTTTATGTGGAAAAATCAGATGTAATTTAAATTCAAACATTAGCTTTTATTGCCTCAAACCCCCCCCCTTGATGAAAGGAAACATGTTGCAATCCTAGAGAGATATTTTCAGATTATTTTTCTTTTATTTCCTTGTTTATTATTTTTCTATTGCTAAAAGCTAAAGTGTATAAGTGTGAAATAATTTTAAAATCAAAGCTTAAATTTTCTTTAAAACAAAAGCTGTTAATATCTTAAATTTAATCAAATCCTGTTTTAAAAATATGTATACTGAGGCATTTTTAAAAATGTGATTTAAAGGATTTTGAGAAACCATCAGTCAGCTATCTAGATAGTTCTAGATTGCTGAGCAGGGTTAGAAAAATCTCAAACTTAAGTTAATGTGATTTGTAATCATGACATGTATAGATGGTGTACCTTTTAGGTGACTTCTTGTCATCCAGACTTAAGCCATATATAACCTAAAGGTAATAATTAATACTTTATATTGTACCAGCAAACCAGTTGCCAAGTAGAGGTGTAATATGGTCTCATTGAGATCTTGGTTGCTGAGATCTGTATACATTAAAGTTCTTGACAAATTTCTGCACAGACTGCATTGCAAGTATCAGATCTAGAGTTTCAGTGCATGTGCCCATCATATTCTAAGGGGCATAGCTAAAACTGATAAGAGGCATTGGAAAATCAGGGAGATTATACTTTCATTTTTTACTTTTTTAACGTTTGTACTTTCTGTGTGAATTAAATTCATTCCAGACCCAGAAAGTATATATTTTTCTTGAAATTATGGCCCCTCTGCCTTGTCTTGATTTTGTTTCAGTTTGATGTATCTCATCTGACATTTTATCAATTGCAAGGATACATTCAGCAGAACCCCATACCATTAACTGTAAATGTTAGAAAGAGATTGTATGCCATAAGCCTCCAACTGAACAGCATTCAAATCCAAATTTTCTGATAGCCTTTCCCAGTCACTTTCATGGAGATATTGAAATGTATTTGAGATGGAATGGAGCCCTAGGAGATTCTATATAACAACATATGTTTGTAGGAACAAACACTTTTAAATGACATTACCTTAAGTCTGCCTGAAAACTACTGTGAAGCAGTGTTTCTTATTCTGCATTATCCCAGAAGAGCAACAAAATACCAGGGTTGATTCTTAACTGAATAGTGTAGAAGATTATTGAAATATATAGAAGGTTTGGATATAAATTTAAATAAATAAATAAATAATAGAATTCACTAATAAATCAGGAAGAGCTTTAAGAGTAGCACAATTTGTCACGATCTCAAAAGATCATCCATATGGATTTTATGGCAATCTCAATCTTATAGGTCATGTCTGGAGCCAGTTGGAAATCAGTCATGGTAATGGCCTCTCTAAAATAGACAGCAATCTACCAGCTCCTTGATTACTTTTTGCAAAAATGGGTGTTGAGAGATTATGCTGTAATTGCATGGTTTGAAGTAATCTAATGCTTCTTAAGAAAAGGTTCGATAACTCTGTCCTTTAAAAATGGAGGCATTATGTCCTTCCTTAGAGAAATATGGATGATATTAAATAAGGCCTTTTTAATAATCTCTTGGGAAGGAATTACAAACCCTTTTGATTACTGATCAGAAGAAGGATTAGTTGCAACAGCTTTCCTAAATCCTCTGATATCACAGATTAAAACTGCTCCATTCTAACCATATGAGATAAACTACAGCTACCTCTAAGATGGACTCAGTATAAATGATATGTGTATGAAAGGGGTCCCTAAACTCTTCAATTCATCAACCTCTTAATGAAGTTTTAGATTATTCACCAACTTTCAAATATTTAATAGTATTGGAAATAACAACAACAACAATGGGTAGTTCCATCAATCCTTGGGGATCATTATTGACCACTTTGAGAACACTGGTCTTGTAGGCTGGTCTGAATGTGAGAAGCTTTAAGTGACAAAAGAATTATATCCCAAGCCATTAAAAGTTTGTTAAACAGTAGGAAAAAGCAGAAATATAAATTGCCCCTTACAATTCTAATTCAGTGGGGAAAAGTCCTCTTCTATGTGATAGTATGAACACTTAATTGGGCTTTATGTTATGCTTTTTCAAATTCCTGGTGCCCTTGCTGTCTCTTCTCTCATTTTAGCAATTGCAGATCAGCTATATATGAAAATCTTCTGAATTCCGCCCTACTATGTGAAAGTGGCTTCTGTGATTTTTAGAGCATCAAGGTCTTGGCATAATGCGCTGCTCCGAGAAAAACATTAGATAAGCAATCTAAAAGAGGTTTTCTGTTAGAGAATCTTTGCAAGTAAAAATAGTTTAAAATGGAATAGAATGAAAGAATATAAATTAATACAAAACAGAAATATGAATGCACATTATATAAATAGTGTAGCATTTTAATTTATAGCAATAGCAATTACACTTAGACTTATATATGACTTCACAGTGCTTTACAGCCTTCTCTAAGTGGTTTACAGAGTCAGCATATTGCCCCCAACAATCTTGGTCCTCAGTTTACCAACCTCAGAAGGATGGAAGGCTGAGTCAACCTTAAGCCTGTGGGGCTCAAACTGCCAAACTGCCGGCAGCCGGCAGTCAGCAGAAGTAACCTGCAATTATGTCTGGCTTATATACTGGGTGAAAGCCAGTTTGTTCTGGCAGTTAAGGCACCAGGATAGAAATCAGGGGAGTGTGAATTCCAGTCCTGTCTTAAGCATGAAAGCAGCTACATGACATTGGGTCAGTAACTCTTTTTCAGCACATGACATCAGACTTGGGGGACAAGCCAATCAGTCAATTCTTATCGTAGGAAATGGATCAACCCTTGTGAATAAGGGCTATGTAATTAAATAATAAGAATGGCTTTCATAGAGTAGGTGGTAGTTGTGAGTAGGAGAGCCTTTTATGTAACTTTCTGTTGTGCTCCAGTTATGCCTTTACTGGATTGTGAGGCTCTATGTTCAGTCACTCATGTCTTGGTTTTCTCCTAGTTGGATTACTGCAAGACACTCTACATGGTCCTACTCTTGAAGAGTATTTGGAAGATATGATTGGTATAGAATGTAACAGTGCAGACAGTTCCGGAGGCCCATTGGATGGCACATGTGACACTTCTCTTAACACGAGCTGTCCTGGCTGTCAGTTTGCTTCTGAGTTCAATTCAAGATCTTGATTATTATCTTTAAAGCACTTTATGGCACGAGTCCACAATATCAGAGGAACCATATTCTCTCATTAGGGGTGAGGGCCACCCCCAAATTCCTACCATTCTAGAAGAGCCTAAAAACCTGATTCTGTTACTTTACCTAAGGCCCTAGTGGCTGACCGGGTAGAGAAGATCTTGACTCCCAAGGCTCATCATCTTGGTTTTTAACTTTTCTATCCAATCTTTTCTATTAATTTATTTAATATCAATTGGGTTTTTAAGGATTTTCTAACCTTTTATTATTATATTTTTTGTAGCCACCCAGCGTTGCTGTATTTGTGAGTTGGGTCTTGACATTAACAAGATACAGCTTTATTTTATTCCTTTAATTCTTTGGCTTCCTTTTTATTTTTTTAATCTCTTTCTAAAAAAATAAGGTAATATTCCTTAAGAAAAGGGGTAAGGAAGCTTCATGAGAATATCAGACCTAAGAAGATACTTCATATACTGTCTTAATTGCTTTTCCAGTGCTGCAGAGAATGAATTATTTTACAAAGCACTTTTAGACAGCATGTTCAGAAGGCTGCTACTACAAAAATAACTATTTCATCTAGAATAACTACATTGCTTCCATATTTGGGTATGAAATGACAAGAAAGAAGGCAGCACACAGAAAGAAGGAGTACAGTGTTCAGAGTATTCTTTGAACTCCGGATACCAATCTACTTAAGAGAGAGTGAATAACTGAAAAGATTGATTGCATGTATGTGTGTTTGGATGAGTAATTGTGTATGGAGTAAATAAAGGTGAAGTGAAAGGCAAATTACATTAATAAAAGAAGTAATGGAACATGAAAGCTGCTGTTCTTTTTCCAAAAGGAACTATTACCCCTCATAATGACAGAATTGTTAATTTCAACTTTGATTAATATTGGAAATCAATGATTGATTTGGTTGGTGGTCATTGAAGAAATGTTCAGCAACACTTTTGTAATGTGGTAATAACACTGCATTACTGTTTAAAATTTTGCCAGCCTGATATTTCCATATATGTTTGACTACAAATCCCCAAATTCCTACCCAATACATCATGTATCTGATGTCATAATTTAACTTGCTATGAAGTGTTTTATAAAAATGCACATAATCCTATATAGAAATAAAATACATACTAATCGCTATCTAGTAATCTATACAGAGTTTACGTTAATCCAAGGCTAACCAAGAAATGCATGTTGCCCTTTTTTGTAGCTAAGCAAATTATGTACAATAGGATTTTAAAAACTTTTTTGTTTGATCAGTTAACTTCTCTTGTATGTATCAGATTAGGTCTTGTTTCCAAGCCAATTTTACAGAAATGACCTTTCTTCCATGATTCTTTGAATCCTGTGGTATACCATTGCTAAACCCATCCCTAGTCAAGATTGACTACTCTAATGTTCTTTATATAGAACAATGTTTAGAAAACTGTTTGATGCATTTCAAATAGCTTACTCATGCAAAGTACAGAATTCCATGATCCCTGTACAGAAAGATCTGACAGTTACCGCTGTTATCATTTCCTAATTATTTTTTATCTTAGAAGCATTGGAAATAAATTAAAATGTTGAAAGCAAGCAGATGTCCCCTCTCATCATTGGAGTTCTTATACTACATCCCTTTTGCCCCAATAGACTTTGGTAATGTCCATCGGATTGCTGTTGCATAGAGCATCAGAAATCATCTTGTTGTAGGTCCATTAAAATCTGGTATTGGATTTAGGGTCAATACCAAGAGTATAAAGTGATTTATGTCGGTACAGTATAATGACATTGCTTAACACAATAAAGTCAAATTGGCTTTTATGAAATAGAACATTTGATAAATATTTTGAATTTGATTTATAAATTTCATCACAGATGCCAGGGCAATTTAAATGTGTAATTGAACTGATATACTACTCGTGGACTTTAACATTCACAAATTAAAAGAAATCAATTCATCTCTTTGTGAAAAGTGCAAATATACTTCAGTTAAGAATTGGGGTTTTTTTCCCTTTATTCTAGCAACAACAGTAGTAATCTGTATAAATATCCAGAATGGTTTTTTTCATATTTTTTTTTATACAGAGAAACAATTCATTTTGCCTGATCTTTGCCTGATCTTATGCACTGGTTTGTTGTATCTGAGAATTATTTTCAACATATTGTTACATAAAACCCTTCTGTGTATAGTAAGAGTTGATTATAGCAAAGCCCATGCTTTTGATTATAGAAATAGCCCATTACTCTTGATTGATGGCCCAATGGCTAGAAGTTCTTACCCAGAAATCTACACTAATATGACACCACAATTGGAGTAGGAATTCTTTCATTTAAGTGTCAAAATATTTTCAACAGACTAGTGAAAAATGTTGAAAATATTTTGAAGCTTAAATGAAAGAGTTCACATTTCCTTTCTGGAACTGTCTAAATAACCTGTTCTGTTTTGTAAATTGTCTGTGTATTGGATTGGCAGATGTTTCCTCTGTTTTATCACTTTTATAGAGTTTTTGGGCATTGGATTGTCTTCTAGGAAATTCTGTCCCTAATCTCATCTTCAGACCTTTTAACAGGGTACTTGTTCCCACTGTAACCTTGTTGCTAACTATCCACACCTTCTCTTTCCTTCCATCTTCCCCAATATTAAAGCTTTTTCCCCAGAGAGCTAGGTTATTGCATAAATCTCTACATTAAGATAATTTGAGCCTGGACATTTACACATCTAGTTACATTCTGGGTTGATTCATTTAGTGATCTTTTGGCTTGTTTTCTTGACTGACCTTGTCATTTCTTCTCCAACACCAATGCTCAAAAGCATCAATATTGTTCCTGTCCTGCTTCTTCAGAGTTCAACTTTTACTTCAATGGCCTGTCACAGAGAATGCAGTTGTGTTCCCAATTAAGATCTTTGTAGTTATAGACCCTTCACAGCATCTGAATATCTTTGTAGTTCTTCCACCCTGCAGCATGTTTCTTGACTTCTTGTTCCTTTACTGTTGATGGGTGAGCTTAAAAGTCAGAAACTATACACCACTTTGATATTTTCACTATCAATTCTAAGACATAGGCAAATTTGTGTCCTATAGTAATATAATATTATGTCTGATCTTTAATTGTCTGACTTGCATTTTGCTAGCACTCCTTGTTCAGAACTGATTGCCTATTAGCAATTCTGATTTTCATTGATGTGTATTAGGAAATTTCAAATGAGGAATTGAAAAGTAAAATAGCTTCACTACCATCCAAAACAGGCTCTAAAATGTAACAGTTTCACATTTCAGAATGTAAAATCTGATATTGAAAATGTCTCAAAGGCCAAAGTCTAAAGAACAGATTATTCTTTCACTCTTTCTTTATTTCAATAATTATTTATTATTAAGTTGAATAGTTTGATTAGGACTGAAAGCTGTGGAAACTTACTGAGGAATTTTGCACCAGTCAGCTTCACAAGGTTGTTTTTGTGGATATAAAATGAAGGAAGAGACTCATGCAAAAAAGGCAGATTATGGAGAGGCTTGCACTTGGGGTAGAAAGAAATCTGCAAGAATAGGAATGCTATGTGGGGTTTGTGGTATCTTATCCTCAGTAGGTTAAGAGTCCAGAGGATAGTGAACACAAAGCCTGGCTCCTGCTCTTTCCTGTCTCTTTCCTCACTGTAATTCCACCCAGAGGTGGGCTTCAGCCAGTTTGCACCGATTCAGGTGAACTGGTTGTTAAGTTTTTGCCCAGTTCAGAGAACTGGCTAATCCCACCTTTGGCTGGCCCTGTCCACCCCACCCTGCCTCTCCCAGAGTTCCCCCGCAGCCCATTTTGACTTCCAGGTTGGTGCAGGAGGCCATCCAGGTCCAAAGTGGGGCACGGGGGTGGCATCATGCAGCCCCCCACAGCCTGTTTTGGCTTCCAGGGTGATACAGGAAGCCTTCCATGCCCAAAATGGGGTGTGGGGAGCATCATGCAGCCCCTTCCCCGTGGCCCTTTTGCCTTCCAGGATAGTGCAGGAGGCCTTCCAGGCCCCAAACCCCTGCTCTAGGATGAGTTGGGGATGGAGATTTTTTATTATTATTACTGTGGGGTGAGTTGGGAATAGGGCAAGAGTATGATAATGAAATTTTATAAACTCATAATGGGATCTAGTACTTTATTGTGCCCAAATATATAATTATTTTTCTGCATTATTTATTTATTTATTTATTTTTTATTTGAAGTGTATAACATTACAATTTCACAGGTATCAGGTCAGTGGTGTCTACACATATCTCGGTATTTT
>JANHZT010040579.1:0-10023 GCA_032468215.1 Stegonotus admiraltiensis | reverse complement strand
TGATAAGGTTTTTTGTTTTGAAATTAAACCGTGTTGGTGCAGCTGGTGTGTGTGTAGCTGGTTTCTGGAATTCGGACGCGGGGGGAAACAGAACACTTTCTCAGATTTCTAAGTTTGTAAACTTTTATGTCCCTTTGGGGGAAGGGATGAGTTGGGCAAAATCTTGGGGGAAGTGAGGATAGAAAGCAGTCTTGCCTATTTACAGCTGCTTTTGTGTTTTCAGCACTGCTTTTCCCAAGCACAGACAGCAATTTTAGCTTCCCTCCTCTCTTCTTCACAGAGATATATTGTTTTCAACCCTATAGGTATATATCTACCAATAATGTACTTCCAGATTGATGGAAACTACCTGACCAGTGGTGGGATTCAGCTAGTGGTGGGATTCAAGTAATTTAACAACCGGTTCTCTACCCTAATGATTTCTTCCAACAACCAGTTTGCTAAACTGCTCAGAAAGTTAACAACTGGTTCTCCCGAAGTAGTGCGAACTGGCTGAATCCCACCACTGGATTCAGCCGGTTCTCTCCGGATCAGGCGAACTGGTAGTGGCGACTGCAGGAGGCCCCGCCCACCCACCTGGATGTAATATGCGAGCACTGCACATGCGCAGAAAACGCATGTGCAGAGGAGGCACACACACTCACATTTACCAAACAGTAGGGAATCCCACCTCTGCCAGGCCCCATCTGTTGGGCGACACAAACTGGGGTTAAGGCTCACCAACCAACTCATTAGTGCCATGGTGTCAGTTCTTCAAAGAAGATCAGATTAGTAAATCAATGTCATGGAGGTTGGTACTACTTTTATTGTATTTTATTATAGAGCTATAGTCGTGGCACTCCTGTCAGAAGTACAGAGGTACTTCTGGGTTGAAAGGTATAATCTTACAAATCTAAATCAGCTTCCCTCTCTCTTTTTCTCTCTCTCTCTTTATCTTCATGCAAACTAGAGAGGGACCTACCTTAGACATTTGTTCATATTACTTTCTTGGACAGAGCCAAGGATCAATTTATCTGAGTGTTGTTTCGGTAACAGCTCTTCCTCTTCCTAAAAGCCATAAGGTAAAGGTAAAGGTTCCCCTCTCACATATACGCTAGTCATTCCCGACTCTAGGGTGTGGGGTTCATCTCTGTTTCAAAGCCGAAGAGCCAGCGCTGTCCAAAGATGTCTCTGTGTTCATGTGGCTGGCATGACTAAATGCCAAAGGCGCACAGAGTGCTGTTACCTTCCCACCAAAGGTGATCCCTATTTTTCTACTTGCATTTTTTATATCCTTTCAAACTGCTAGGATGGCAGAAGCTGAGACAAATAATGGGAGCTCACCCCGTTACGCAGCACTAAGGATTTGAACCACTGAACTGCCGATTTTTCGATCGACAAGCTCAGCATTTTAGCCACTGAGCCACCCCATCATTTGCTCTTTACAGAGGTTTCCAAGAAAAGAGAATTTCTCAATATTTTGATTTAATGAGTTTGGATTATTGCGCCTATGAATGCAAGTTCATTGTACATAAATTGCCCACTTGAGTGGCTGCCAGTAGAGTACTCTCTTCTTTTTCAGTTCTCTGGTCAAAAAGCAGCTCTCGGCTCCGCTGGGCTTCCGAGGCGAGCCACAATAAGACCACGTACACAGGATGCTTTGTTGTGGGATTTATTCGGCCCCGGCAGCTCCACTCACAGCCGGACTGCCTCAAGCAGAAATAAGTCAGCGCTGAGCGCAGCCGCCGCTCAACGCAATTTAAAGGTTGCGCCACAAGCCAACATCCGCTGGCTGCCACCAATAGCCTGGAGGGCGGGGCGCCGCCCGATGACATCAGCGTGGCTCTGTTGATCAAATAACCAAGCGCCAAGCCCCACACATTCCCGCTAATCCCACCACCACCAGTGCGTGTGTTCTATCCCTAGACCGCACTTCTGGGACCCTCCACCAACACCCGTGTCCAGGTTGGGTTCTTCCATGGAGAGCAGGGCGGGTCCATGGACAGCAGAACGATCCCCTGTAGCCGCTGGTCGTGCAGTGTCGGGTGCCAGGATGGTGGGTACTCGACAGGCAGCCCCCCTTCACCAGCCGTCAGCCTAGGGGAAAACAAAGATAGGTTAACTGGTGCTGAGTGGGACCCCTGGTTTTTGTGGATATGCCGTATGGAATTTCTGTAGGAGATTAGGAGCGTTAATATCAGTACTCCGGACCCATGATGCCTCAGAGTCCGGATACCCTCTCCAATGGACTAGGTATTTCAGGGTTCCTCTATGTAGTCGGGAATCGATAATGTCCTTGATTTCATAATGTTCCCCGGAAACGGGGCCAGGGCATGTGTGCTGGTGTCGAAGCCCTGTTGCTGGTTTCAACAGGCTTGCATGGAAAACTGGGTGTGTTTTCCCTAATCGGGGGGGTAACACCAACTGTACCATGACTGGGTTTATGATTTTGTGGCCTAGCTTTCTGCTCGGTAGGCGTAACCGTAAATACTTACACCTTATCACCTATCTTGAATGGAGGACACTGCTCCCTACGTTTGTCTGCATGCTGTTTGTACTCTGTGGCCGCGTGCTCTAGTGCCTTTTTTACATGTGGCCATGCTTTGCGCACGTTGGCAACCCAATCGGCCAGTGAGGTGTTGTCCTGGTGCAGGATGTCCAAGTCAGGGATAGCAGGGAACTCTTTACTGGTGCCCACTTTGAATGGTGTAAACCCAGTACTACGGTGGGGTACATTGTTGTATGCCGTCTCAGCAAACGGCAGAAGGTCATACCAATCATCTTGTTGGTATGAAACATACAACCTGAGGAATCGTTCCACCATAGCATTGGCTCGTTCCGCAGCCCCGTTTGTACTGGGGTGGAAAGCGGAGCTTAAGCCCTGTGTCGATCCTATGGAGCGCAGGAAATGCTGCCAAAACTGTGCAGTGAATTGCACCCCCCGGTCGGAAATTATCCATTTCGGTACACCATGCAACCAGTAGATCTGGTGTACGAAGAGGTGTGCAAGGCGGTGAGCCAATGGGAGCCTTTACAGGGAACGAAATGTGCTTGTTTCGAGAATAAGTCGATTACCATCCATATGACGGTATATCCACAGCTCGGCGGTAATTCGACAATGAAGTCCATCGCTTTCTCTTCCCATGGTTGACAGGGATTAGCGATGGGCTGAAGCAAACCAAACGGTTTCCCAGGCTTTGGCTTTGATGTGGCACAAACAGGACACCTGCGAACGTACGCCTCAATGTCTGTTCGCATCTTAGGCCACCAGAACTGCCGACGGATCAAATGCAGCGTCTTCAGAAAACCAAAATGGCCCGCTGTTTTGTCGTCGTGGCAGCGTGTTAGGACCTTTGCCCGTAACTGTTGGGGAACATATAACCCATCGCCTCTCCAGGCCAGACCGTCATGTTGGGTCACCTCGGGTTGGTTTGCCTGAAGCCAGGCATCGGTTTTCATTTCCCCTTTTAGTTCAGTCATTAAGTCCTGGGCGGTATTTCTATTGAGAGCCTGGGCCCCTAATTGGGGGGTTGGTATGAGGGCTTGCATGATGTCCCCTCGCTTGCTATTGTATTGCGGTAACCGAGATAATGCATCCGCTAAGAAGTTCCGTCCCAAGGGTACATACTTGAGGATGAATCTAAATTGTCAGAAATATTGTGCCCAGCGGACTTGCTTTGGGGACAGCCGTCATGGCGTCTGGAGGGCCTCCAGGTTCTTATGGTCTGTCCAGACCTCGAAAGGATTTTCACTTCCTTCCAACAGGTGTCTCCAGGTTTGCAGCACCCATTTCACCGTGAAGGCCTCCTTCTCCCAGATGGCCCAGTTCCGCTCAGCAGCTGTGAACTTCTGGGACGTGTAGGCACACGGTTGTAACAGGTTCTTCTCGTCGTGTTGCAGGAGGACAGCTCCTACGGCCATGTCATTGGCATCAGCTTGGATAACAAATGATTTGGTTGTGTCAGGGTGTTTTAGTATTGGCTCTCTTGCAAACAGGTGTTTTAGGTGTTTGAAAGCTTTCTGACAGGCCGGTGTCCACTCTAAGGGCTGTCTGGATTTTGGGGTGCTTGGACCGCGGGTTTTCATCCATAAGAGGTCAGTTAAAGGCAGGGCCACACGAGCAAAGGATGGGATAAATCGTCTATAAAAGTTTGCAAACCCGAGAAAACTCTGTAACTGTTTTCTGGTCTTTGGAGCCTGCCACCCCCGGACAGCTTCCACTTTCTTTGGGTCCATTCTGATTCCCTTGTCAGTTATTCGCAACCCCAGGTAGTCAATCTCCGTTCGGTGGAACTCACACTTCGACAATTTAACATACAAGCGCGCCTCCAACAACCACGTCAACACCTGGCATACCAGTTGCACGTGTTCCTCCAGCGTCTGGGTGTAGATCAAGATGTCGTCGAGGTAGACCAATATTCCGTGGTACAGAAACTCATGCAGGACAGAGTTGATAAGCTGCATGAAAATGGCGAGAGCTCCTTGGAGCCCGAAAGGCATCACCTGGAACTGGTAACTACCCAGGGGACAATTGAATGTTGCCTTCCATTCATCCCCCGGCCGTATATGGACTTGATAGTATGCTTCCCGAAGGTCCAGTTTCGTGAAAACCTTGCCGGTCGCTAAGGTGGTCAGAAGATCTGTCATTAACGGGAGGGGGTATAGCGGCTCTTGACAAACAGCGTTCAGACCCTGATAGTCAACACAAAGCCGCAGCCCGCCATCCTTTTTCTCCCTGAATAGGACGGGAGCCGCCATGTGAGACCAGCTGGGCCAGATGAACCCCCTGGCCAGGTTTTTATCTATGTACGTGCGTAACTCATCGAGTTCTCTGGGCGACATAGAGTACATCCGGGGCTTGGGTAACTTAGCCCCGGGTATCAACTCTATGGCACAATCGGTCTCCCTATGGGGTGGCAGCATCTCACACTCCTCTTCGTTGAAGACCCGGGCTAGGTCCTGATATACCGCGGGATACGGTGTTTCTGGTGTCAATAATGCTGACTCACTCTGCACCCCAATGGAGGTCGGTGGTGTTTGTACCCTACCCCCTGGGCCCATGGGGATGCGTAGTTTCCGAAACCCGTCCTCCCACATGATGGTTGGCTCCCACTTGTCGAGCCAAGCCAGGCCCAGAATAATCGGCTCTATCATACGGGCTGCTACTACAAAGCGTATGTGTTCTTGATGACTGCTTATAACTAAACAGATTGGGTCGGTAATGTGAGTGGCTGGCCGGCCCCCTAGAACAGATCTATCCATCTGTTCGAAGGTTATGGGGTTCCGCAACCGTACTGTGTGAACCCCCAAATCCTCAACGATGGACTGGCGGATGAGACAATGAGTGCAACCCATGTCTATTAACGCCATCTGCATGCTCTTCTTTTCTGTTTCTGTATGTTGGAGCATCACCAGGACAAGGAAAGGGAGGATCGGGTCGCTTACCATTGGGTCCTGCAGGTCCTCATCATCCCCGCTTGTTTCCACTGGGTCAGGAACACGAGCCATGCCAGGGCCTATGCTGGTCATTGGAGCGTCTGGAGCTGCTGTTTGCATTGCAACTCGTGAGCGTTCTGGGGGACCCAGAGGCATTGCTCTGTTTGAGCCTCCACTTCCCCATGAATGAGGGGTAGACACCCGTGGGGGAGGGAATGGACAGTCAGCTGCTCTATGGCCTTCTTGGTTGCATCGGAAACAGCGAAACGGCCCTCCAGGTGGCACGGGAACCCCAGGCCCCGGGGCTATTGCTGGCCTGGCAGAGTACCTCTCTCCGGGCCGACAGGCCCCTCCCCGTCAGCCTATGTCTGGGGCCATGGGGCATGACCAGAATTCCCACAGGCCCACATCCAATTCTACTGCCGCTTTATACCAGTCCCCTAGACGTGGGGCCAGGCCCCGATACACACAGGCTTGTCGGAGCTCTCTGTCTAGGCCCATGTGGAATTGGTGCACTAGGAGCCTCTCTGGCCAGGACCGTAATTTCCCAGCCAGTGTACAGAAGTCCTTAACATAATCCTTCACCGACCGTCCTCTCTGCCTAAGGGCCACTAACTCCCCTTCTATGACCTGGGTCTGGGTGTCATCCTCAAACCTGGTTCGTAGGGCTTCCAAAAACAACCCTAGGTCAGTCAACTCCCGTGCATGGTCACTGTGTAGGTCAGCCACCCAGTCAGCCGCCTCTCCTGTAAGGACCCCTGTCACAGCAAGCACCATTGACCACTGGGAGGGATAGATGTGGCCATAGAGGTCCATATGACTTATGACCTGGCTCAAGAACAAGGCCACTTTCCCAGGGGCCCCATCAAACGTAGCTTGTATGGGGGGGAGACCCCACGGGTTCTGGGGAGCCCACACCCCTGGACCTCACATTGGCCTGGGGTCTACATGCCTGGCAGCTGCTCCCCCCTCTCTGGGGCCCCCATGGTGGCCACCCCTCTCCCATGAGTGCCTGAGAGGTTGTTGCTCTAAACCACGTATGGGGTCAAGCATGCCCCGAGGCCCCCTGGCCCTGTCCCTTTGCTCACCTGTGGTAACACCCATCCTAGGTTGGAGCTTGGGGCTCGCTAGCCAGATCCTCCCCCCTGAACTGGGGCCTAGGTCATCACTGCTATGCCACCCATCTGGCTTCTCCCCCCCTGGGGCCCATGGCTGCCATGAGGGGGCATCACGGAAACTAGCCTCCCCAAACCACTCTCTCAGGATATCCATCGTGGTTGACCCCAGTCCCGTGGAGTAGCTCCAATCTATGTCATCTTCCTCCACCCATCGACGCTCTCTCCAGCCGTGGAATTTGGGTGCTAGAGGGCCTGGCGTTTGGCCACTTGGAGCTCCTTTTCCCAAAAGAGCCGGACTCTGCCACCAATGTTCTGATACCACCGTAGGAGCCATCCGCTGCTCCCTGGCTGTCTTGGCTGTCAGGTTTTGTCAGCTCCCTCTGGGCGTCACGCTGCTTCGGCCAGACAACAGGGGCCTCAGCATCCACCGCTGCCTCCGGCGTTTCGGCCTCCACCTCCTCCTCTCCTGGCTCGTTGCAAAGCTCTGTCCCCGGCGCTGCGCCTTCTGCCATAACCTCCCGTGCCTTGTTTCGAGCACCCGACCGGGAAGAAGGAAGGAGCGCTGACTTTCTCTCGGCTCTGCTGGGCTTCCGTGGTGAGCCACAATAAGACCACATACACAGGATGCTTTGTTGTGGGATTTATTTGGCCCCCTGCAGCTCCACTCACAGCCGGACTGCCTCAAGCAGAAATAAGTCAGCGCTGAGCGCAGCCGCCACTCAGCACAATATAAAGATCCCACCACAAGCCAACATCCGCCGGCCGCCGCCAATAGCCTGGAGGGCGGGGTGCCACTCAATGACATCAGCATGGCTCCGTTGATCAAATAATCGAGTGCCAAGCCCCACACGTTCCCGCTAATCCCACCACCACCGGTGCATGTGTTCTATCCCTAGACCGCACTTCTGGGACCCTCCACCAACACCCGTGTCCAGGTTGGGTTCTTCCATGGAGAGTAGGGCAGGTCCATGGACAGCAGAACGATCCCCTGTAGCTGCTGGTCATGCGGTGTCGAGTGCCAGGACGGTGGGTACTCGACAGCAGCTTCTTTGGGGGGATCCTTTTCCAGTTGGAGCTGCTCTCTGGGCTAATGATACAGAGCCCTCACACTTTGGTGTCGGGTGAGTTCAGTCCCCCTGCCTTGGGAACTTACTCTGACAAGGCTTCAGAATACATGCCCCCCCCCCCATAGCATCCATGGCACGTCTCAAGTCATCCCTAACTCATATGAATGGTCATTCTTTAGAATTCATGTTTCCATAGAGCAGATGTTCTGTGATGTGAAAATGAAGAGGCTTTCCGCTCTGGTATTGCTATAGTCAGTTCATGCACTGATTCAACTGCAATGAAAGGCATCTAAAATCTCCCAGGGAAGATGGGACTGATTTGGGTCCCAAGTACCTACTGCATCTTGTTGGTTCTAGAGGATGTTTGCAGAGTTTCCAAGCACTATGTCAAGCTGTTTGGCTTAGTGCCTGATGGACCATTTGCTCTGAGTCATGAATCAGAAGTTGCACTTTATTGTCTCTGAACAGCCTCTTTCTGCATATGGTTCTCAGGTGGCATCTTGGTTTACTTGGGAAATGAAGAATAAACCCAACATGGAGCACTGGTGGAATAAAATGAAAAAGCAAATTCAACCAAGCTCAGGTACAGTACATGCCCAAGTTCAGTGGTAATAACAGAGTCAAAATCCTTTTTTTCCCTTCTGTTTTTTCAATGGACTGAGAGACTGTCATCCAGCTATGCTGTTTAAGCTTATTAACTCCATTTTTGGAAGAAATCATCAAAAAATATCTCCCACCTGGTTGCTGTGTTCATTTGGCAGAACACTTAGCCAACAAAGGCACTTGGATTTGCCCTAGTGTTGACTTGATAGGGCAGATCAATTTTGGTCTAATGATTAAGACACCAGGCTTGAAAATAGGAGATCATGAATTCAAATCCTACCTTAGCCATGAAAGCCAGCTGAGTGACTTTGAGCCAGTCCCTCTCTCTCAACCCAACTCACCTCACAGGGTCATTATTATGGGAAAAATGGGAGGAGGAAGGTGTGTTGGATATGTTTCCCACCTTGAGTTATTTGTAAAAAAAAATAATTCAGATGGGATGGGACATAAACAAAGTATTGAGATGATAGCGCCAATATTCTACAGGAGGTAAATCATCTTGGCACTTTTCAGACTGAATTCTACTCTGGGTATAGGACTGTGATAGTACTGATCATTCTCCTGGATGACCTCTATTGGATTATATATCTTTCTTTCTCATTTTAAATCTGTCAGCAGTTTTTTGAAATGATCAATCATATTAGCTTTTTGCACATGCACACACCTGCCACCTTGTGAAAGTTGGGGATTGGAGGCACTGTTTCTCACCTCTCTGGATGTTTTCAGTCCCTCAGTGAGGGAGGAGAAGTTGACCAGGTGGCCTTCTATTTATGGAATTCACTATTTTGAGCTTCGGTGGCGCAGTGGTTAGAATCCAGTACTGCAGGCTACTTGCCTGCAATTTGGCAGATCGAATCTCACCAGGCTCAAGGTTAACTCAGCCTTCCATCCTTCCGAGGTGGGTAAAATGGGGCCCCAGATTGTTGAGGGCAATACGCTGACTCTGTAAACCGCTTAGAGAGGGCTGTAAAAGCACTATGAAGTGGTATATAATAGCAATTGCTATTGCTATTTTCTCACATTTTTAACATCTATATGAAGCTTCTAGGGGAAGTCATCTGACAATTCAGGATATGGTATTTGATGTGTTGATGATACTATACGTATGTTACTATACAAGTTGTGGGAGAGATGTTGATATTTTAACCCAGTCCCTGGAGACTGTGTGGCTCTGAGTGGAAGAGAACAGACTTAAACTTAACCCAAGCAAGACAGAGTTGCTGTTTTTAACTCCTTTGGTGTCAGTGTTCTTTCATCCAGGAGCAGGTTCACGATTAAGCGGTGGCATTTACAATGGATGTTTTATTGTGTTGTGCTATTTACAATAGACATTTTAATGGTTGATTTATTTTATGGTAAGCCACCCTGAATGGATTTATTAGCATACAGCTTTAATAAGTAATAATGAAATTATAAGCAGTGTGCTTCAACTCAGCAACTTCCAGGCACATTGAGTTCAATTCTCAGATATGCTCTGGTGAGACAGGCAGCCATATAGTATATAAATATAATAAATATAAACAAACAAACAAACAAACCAATGAACCTCAGCAGTAGCCATCCTGATTCAGAAATCCCAACAGATCAAATCCAGCCATATAAAGCCTCTATCTCCAGCCCTGAATTGTTCTATTTTTTTTTAAACAAAATTATATGCCGCCCTTCTCCGGAGACTCAGGGCGGCTTACAGTGTGTTAAGCAATAGCCTTCATATTTTTGTATATTTTATACAAAGTCAGCTTTTTGCCCCCACAAACTGGGTCCTCATTTTACCTACCTTTGAAAGGATGGAAGGCTGAGTCAACCTTGAGCCTGGTGAG
>JANHZT010040567.1:0-10024 GCA_032468215.1 Stegonotus admiraltiensis | reverse complement strand
AAACCGCTCTGTTCTTGGGGAGTCCCCGGAGGAGGAAGGCCTGGTTCCTTTAAGAGCCTTCAGTCCTTTTTTTAAAAACCAAAAATGAAAGAGGAGGAGCTCCAATGGCAGCTTCCGAGACTCCATCGCTCCCAAAAGTTGCAGTTGGCACTGAATTCGCGCCAAACTCTCTGCGTCCTGCTGAGTGAAGTTTCTCTTTGGCTCTTATCACGTTAGGGTGGGAAAGTTGAGGACAAGGAAGTGGGGAGAGGGAGGAGGAGGAGGAAGAAGAGGAGGAAGAGGAGAAGTTGTTGGAGAGTGTACAGCAAACCCTTTAGCTGGGGCATTTGCTTGCTAGATTCACTCCCCACTCCCCAGAGGCTGGTTCTTAGTCTTCCCCACTTAAAGAACTCAGGAGAAGAACACAGCCAGATTTGGGGTGGGGGCATGTAGCCCAATGGAGAAGGGCTGCAACTAGAATCTCTGGGCTGGAGAACCTCTGGGCCCTTCGGCTTCTGCACGGCAGCTGTGAAGCCTGCCAGCTACAAACACCCATTTTTTAAATTTAATGTCATTTAATTGCACCCAAACAATAACAGCAACACTACAATTGCAGGGATCGTCTTAAAGCAAACCCAGCCTGGTCCATGCAGACCAAGGTTTCGCAAAGCATCCCCATTGCGGCTTGGTGACATGCTGTGGGTCCACGGCATCGGATGCAGCCTCTGTCTTCCGATCTGCCACCCCTGGACGTCGCAGGGCTGAGGAGCCCCCAAGTTGCCGCTTGGGCCAGGTGGCCGCTGGGAGCAACTGGGGCCCCATCCGCCCAGGCTGCTCTTACGTGATCTTCCGTCTACCTTTAGCCAGGTGATTTCTAAAGATGCCGGTGTGGCCAGAGGGAGAGGCCACCTGCCACCGCTCATCGTGTGGATGACTCAGTCGAGTATCCTTTCATCAACTAGGGTGGACGTCCAGGGACTGCAGCCTTCCGTAGTCCGTGTTTTGCCTTCTGGCCAATCAAAGGATCATGGCTGGCCTTGGTGAAGCCGCACTGAGATCACAGCATGTGCCACTTCCAGCCGTCCTCTGACCAGCCTGTAAAAAGGAGGAAGTTTAGGGCTGCTCTGGCCTATCACAGGCTTTGTTTCCATGCATTACATGCATTACCAGGGTCCCCAAGTCCCACCCCGTCTGGGCCATGGACAGGCTCCGGTCCGCAGTGTACCAGAAACCAGCCGGTGTAAAGAAGCAAAGCCCCATCCAAGCACGCGTGGGATGCAGGCAGCACTCCGAACCACATCCCTTCCGGTCTGTGGGAAAAACCTCTCATCACGGAACGGTTCCCTGGCCCCCAAAAGATTGGGGTCTGCTGACTTGAGACCCTTGTTCGCGTCAAATGATTTCTTTCAAACTGACAGGGAGGTCAGTAGGTTGCCTGCTTCGTCCCACTTCATGAAGCATCATTTGGTTTCCTGGAGCACAGCCGGACGGCAGAAAGGACCCCCCCCCCAAACACACACGTACATCCCGTGCAAACAGCATCCTAGGGGCTAAGGGTTTTTTCTGGTGAGACCGGTCTATCATAACTGGTCTACCCAATTATGGGATGGAGCGTCCTGCTTCTTCCGTTTTCCCCTTTTACCCCCAATCCCGGAGCCTTCACAGGCAGTCGCTTCCGCCACAAACTGTTTGTGTGTTGAACATCCTAGGAGCTGTTCCTTTTGCCCGCTCAAGAGGAGCATCTCTTCAGGTAGCAGGTTCCCCATCTGTCTCCTTGGTCACCCCACTTGCTAATTGCTTTTCTTGCTTACAAAGCTGCCCACCCCCACCCATGTCCCAAGGAAGGAAAGAGCCGATCTGGTGCTCTCGGAGATGCCTTGGGTTGGCCATTGCGTCCAGCGGCTCACCTGGCCACTCAGGCCGCAGATCCAGGTATCACCTCAGTCTGGTGAGGGATGACCATCCGGCTTTGCTTGACCCCCATCCAGGCAGAGGAGCCACCAGACTGGCTGCCAGTGTGGGAATTTATCCTGGTGTCTGATACTGCAACTTAACCCGTTCTGCAGCTGGGGCCCTTCTTCCATCCTGGGGGGGCGACCAGTGGGAGGCATTCCCTTTCCTCTCAGCTCACCAGCACCCTGATTCCCCCTCCTCCTTGGGGGCTTGGACCGCCCACCTTTGGGCAGCTCTTATTCCCAGGGGCCCACAGAGCAGGGCAGAAACCAAGAGACCATATTTTGATCAGGCTCCGTCTGGCTGTGATTGATGGAAAGCAGCTGAGCTTCCTGGGAGGGAACGACAACAGGCAGCAACAGGCGGCCCCAAGTCGGCTGCATGCACGGCGCCAGGGATGCTGCCAAGGGACGTCCTGGGCCAGTTGGATGGGACATGTGGTCCCATTGCTAGCAGACAGGGAGGGGGGAAAGGGTTGGTAACAGCAGCAGGTGTGTGCTCTGGGAAGAGGGCGATGTTGGCTCCCCCAATGCTGTCTCTCCTTGCTCCTGGCCCGGTGGCCCCCTGCACAGCTGCCACTCAGCCATGGGGCTGGGGACGGGGGTGAGGTCCCGAGAGCACGGCCCAGCTTGGTTACCACACACACCCCCAGCTGCAGGCAGGGAGACTGCATGGGCGGGGGAGAGAAGGGGGGTACAGGCTGCCTGTCATCTGCGTGACACCCACTTGGGCCCCGGAACGAGTTGGGGGTAGGGAAGAGGCTGGCCAAACCAAGTGGAGCTATGGGGCCTTTGGGGGGAGGGGCCCAGCCAGAGGCCCAAACGGGGTCTGGAGTGAAACGTGGGGCGGCTGGACCTGCTTCTTTGTTTGGGGTCTGGCCGCAGGGTTGTCCTGCCAGCTACCCATTGGGAGGGCAGGGAGCACTCTGCCTGCCCTTTGGGGGGGTCCAGAGGCTTTTGTTCTCAGCATCCTGACAGCGAGGACAATTAGCCAGTGGAACAGCTTGCCACCAGACGTTGTGGGTGCTCCATCACTGGCAGTTTTTAAGAAGAGACTGGATGGCCACTTGTCTGAAATGGTTCAGGGTCTCCTCTTTGAGCAGGGGGCTGGACTAGAAGACCTCCAAGGTCCCTTCCAGCTCTATTCTGATACATCAATTCATCGAAAGCCCCATTCGCTGCTCTTTCCTCAGATGAAAGGCAAAAGCAAATCGGAGGACAACCGGGAGGTGGGGGGGCTGAGTGACCCTTTTCAACATAAACCTTCTCCAAGAGGACTCAAAATATCCATCTCGGCTTTTGTGCGGTACGTCCCGCCATCGGGAAGGAGCCACGAGGCTGTCCTGCTCCTTTGTTGTCACAGCTCCGTCTCATGATTGAACAAACTGTGGCCAAGTTCACACTTCGTGGCAAATGGGCAGTGGGGACTTGGGGCCCTGTAGGCAATACAGTGGTGGGTTGCCCCCGGTTCGCACCGGTTCTATAGAACTGGTAGTAAAAGCGGTGGGAGTCCCCGCCCACTGACCCTGACGTCATGAAAACGCCCCATTGCAAACCCGTAGTAAAAGTAAGTAGAACCCACCCCGAGGCAATAGCACTGAGACTTATATACCACTTTATATAAATGCCAGACTTGGGAGCGTTTAGTCAAGCTGGGGGGGGGCAGCCAGATGAGGGAAAGCCACTGGGGAGCTGTTGGAGACCAATCTTGCCCTGGGGATCCATCCTCTGGATCAGGCAACCTGCTTGGGTGGGGGAATTGGACTAGATGAGCAACAAGGTCCCTTCCGACTCTGTTAATCTGTTAGGATCTGTTAGGATTCTTGGTGCTCCTGGCTTCCGGCTGTTGCCCTCAAGGGCCAGACGGATCCAGAGGTAACAAGGCTGCCCTCACCCATGACTTGATGAATGAGGGTACTGACCTGGGGGGCATACCCGAGACTAGGGTGAGCACAGAGCGGTTTTTTCCTCTCCTGGAAATAGGTCCGCCCCCAAGGGTCTGCATCGGCTAGGGAGGGGAAATGAGGAGGCCACGGATGATGTATGGAGGGAATCTGCTCCACGGCTCATGGGATGCCAGCCCCTCCCATCGCAGTTGGCTCCTGGGAACGGTGGCTGCAGCTACTGAAACTAGGTGGGGGGCTTCAACCCATCTCCCGGGGACCTTGACTCTGGGGCAGCTTACAGTTCATACCTTCTGTGGACCCCCAAGCCGTAGAGGGCCCAATACGGACTGGGAGGGGTGTTTCTGTGTTAGATCTGGTCTCTGTCTCGGGGTCGTTCCGATGTGATGTGGCATTAGAGGATGTGACCATCAGTCCGTAGCCATGGACAGGTGTTTGCTTGCCCTTCAACTTGCTGGTGCCATGCACCCCTTCAGGGAGATGGGCATGTTGGACCAGCCTGCCTCAGGTGACCTATGGCCGGGTTCAGTGGTGCAATTCAAATTTTTTTAATACTGATTCTGTGGGCGTGGTTTGGTGGGTGTGGCAGGGGAAGGACACTGCAAAATCCCCATTCCCACCCCACTCTGGGGCCAGCCAGAGGTGGTATTTGCCAGTTCTCCGAACTACTCAAAATTTCCACTACTGGTTCTCCAGAACCTGTCAGAACCTGCTGAATTTCACCCCTGTCCCGGTTGTACCTGCTTAGGGTGACCCATTCCTTGCTGGGGGTGGGTGGGAGAGGCCACGAGACTGTCTGCTGGCTGGTGGGGAATCTAAAACATATGAAGAAGGGTTCCAGGAATTGGGGGTGTCTAGTTTAATGAAACGAAGATGCAGAGGGGACAGGATAGCAGTCTTCCACTACTTTAGGGGCTGCCCCAAAGAGAAGGGGCCCCACTTCCAAAGCACCAGAAGGTGGGACAAGAAAGAAGGGATGGAAACTGATTGAGGAGAGAAGCAACCTGGAATGAAGGAGACAAATTGAACAGTGGAATGGCTTCCCTCCAGAAGTTGCGGGGGCTTCAGAAGAGACTGGACAGACACTTTTGTCTCCAATTGTATTTCCTGCCTGAGCAGGGGGTTGGACTAGAAGACCTCTAAGGTCCCTTCCAAACTCTCTTGAGGTTGCTTCAATTGACACAGTTGGGCTCCACCTGGGATAAATTGCACAGGAAGTTGTGTTTGTCTGGACTGAGACTGTGGACCAATGGATGGAGTAAGGACCCATCCTTGATGGTGCCTGTTGCTAATCTTTGGTGGGGCATCCAGCCATGTGGGCCTTGACTTGCAGTAGCGATCCATGTCATTGACCAGGTGGGTGGTGGGTGGTAGTTTTCTGGGCTGACTGTGGGGGCTGGGAGTGAGTAGGGGAGGGGCCTCTGTGTTGTAGTGGTTCACCTCCTTCCCCAGTGGCTAGTTGGTGCCAACAAGAGGAGTGGGGCCACACCAGCAGTCTCTTACTTGTGGGGTGTGGCGGGGGCTCTACCCCGACACACCTTCAGTCTGACATTTACATGGAACCGTTGGATGAGGCCATCCTTCAGTTGGGGATTTGCCATTATCCGTATAGCGATGCTACCCAGCTGTGCATCTCAAGCCCTGACCGTACAGGCCACGCTGTCTGTGGACTGTCCCAGAGTTTGGGTCTGGACGGGACGGAGCAGTCTTCAGCTCCATCCTGGGAAGACTGAGTGGCTGTGGCTGCCTGGGCGAAACATTTTCTCATCTGTGGCCTCAGGGTGGTGGGTGGAGTGGCACTCCCACTACTGAAGGCTAGTGTGCAACCTGGGGCCCTCCTGGACGCACAGCTGCTGCTTAAAGAACAGGTGTGGTCAGGAGGCCTTACAGATACAGATTGACAGAGTTGGAAGGGACCGTGCATGTCATCTAGTCCAACTCCCTGCCCAAGCAGGAGACCCTACACCATTTCTGACAGAGGGCCGTCCAGTCTTTTCTTCAAAGCTTCCAGGGATGAAGCTCCCACAACTTCCAAAGGTAACTTCTACTCCATGGGTTGATGGTTCTCACTGTCAGAAAATGTCTCCTCATTTCCAGGCTGAACCTCGCCTTAGTCAGTTTCCATCCATTGTTCCTTATCTGGCCTTCAGGTGCTTTGGAAAACAGCCTGACCCGCTCCTCTCTCTGGCAGGCCCTTCTTCTGTGGTGCCAGTTGCGCCTTTTCTGTGACTAGACCAGGGGCTTACCTTCACTTACCTTCAGTACCGGCTCACAAATGTGAGCGCTCGCACTCATGTACGCTTGCTTTCCTCATGTGCAACACCTCTGCGCATGCGCAGGACCTTCTGTGTATGCACAGAGTGTCAAAAATGGGATGTGATGACGTCCAGGCAGGTGGCTGGAGCCTCCCGCAGCTGCTGCTACCGGTTCACCCAAACCGGATAGAACTGGCTGAATACCACTACTGGACAAGGTGGATTTTCAGGTGGTCAGCCATGCCTAAATACCTCACAACTGGACTGTGGCAATAGGCTGTCCCTGGGGCGTCCCTGGAAGGGCCCCCAGCAGTTACGACTGGTACAAAATGCGCTTGAGAGCTGACACGGGTTTCTCGTGACGCCCTTGTGTCATCATTGCCACACAATCCACACTGGGATTCTACTCGGCTTCAAGGGGTTGCTTCTGCCCCCTTCATGGCCTAAGGCCTGGTCATTGCAGGGACCAACTCTTTCTGGTCATTTTGGCTTGTTGGGGGCATTCCTGGCCCATTCGGTTAAACAGCAAGTCTTGTTCTCTGACAGTTGGGGGATGCTGTTTTAGTCGAGGGTATCTCTGTTGTTTCCGTTGTGTGTTTTTCATTTAATGCATTGGATGCATTGCAAGCCAGCCAGGATCTTTTTGATGTGGGGCACTATAAGCCCTCTGATCTATAAAGGCAGAAGTGCCGGGCCTTCTCCCGAGTGGCCGTCTTCAGGCATCCGAGGAACGCCAGGCTCCTATTCCTCCACCTGTCTGTTTTCCTGTTTTCCATTTCATCCCTCCTCCTCCTCCTCCTCCACAAACCCCACTCCTTTCTTGCACTGATGGTGTTACCTAGTTTGGTAATGAAACATCTGCCAGGAAACCACCCAGCTCAGAAAGCACCCGAACCCCACAGCCCTTCTTCCTCCTCCTCTTCCTTCTTTCTTTCTTCTTCTTCCTGTCTTGAAATGCAATTCCACATTTTCCTTGTCCTTGATCATCGATCAATTGTACTCTCTTTCTTGATTCCTGGATGTCTCTTTGGCAGCCCCGGGCGCTGCTGGGTCCTGCCCCATTTTCATTCCCCTTCCAAACGCGGCCATGGGATTTTTCAGAACTGTGGGGCCGGCCCACTTGTCTTCCCTCTGGCCCCTGCGCCCGTGTTTTCTCTGCTTCCTCAGCCAATATTTGTCTCTGTTAAAGTTCAAACAGGTGAAAGTGGGGAAGTGACGTTGGGCGAGGTGTGAAGAGATTTTCGCGCCATCCGGAGAAAGGCAGTTTGCATTCATGGATTTGAAAGCCCAGAGGTGCATAGGTGAGCCTTAACTCGGGAATCTTTTCTCCAGATTGGAAGGTGAGGCTCGCTGTCCAGGATAGCGAAGCCCCCCTCTCCCCGATTATTTATTGCATTTAGGGAGGGGGGCTTAAGGAATGCTCTGTGGAAAAGGAGAAAGTGTGGGGCTGAATGTGTGCCTTGTGTGCAGACAGGGCTCCGCAGTGCTGTTGCAGGGATGAGCATCGGACTGATGGGAGGTCGGTGAAGGAGAATGTTTGTAAGGTATTTGTGGAAAAGATGTGTGTGGGGGGAGGTGAAAGAGAGGAGCAAGTAGGAGGCCTCTGTATGAACCACTGGGAGATGGATGGAGGAGAGCTAATAGGTGCAGAGGCTCATGGGATACTGGGCAAATTTGTGGCCTGTTGGGACGAAGGAGCAAAAAATGGTTGCACTTAAAAATACTGTATAAGATGCCCCTTTTCCCCCCCTAAAAGAGGGTGGAAACGCTGGTGCATCTTATACACCAAATACAGCCATGTTTGGCCTCCCAAAGCTCTGCCCCACGTGCCCTGTTTTTGCAAAAAACAGGCCCATTTTTCGCAAAAACAGGGCGTGCAGAGGGTTTGGGAGGCCTGCAGAGTGTTCCAGGAGGCCGGGGAGGGCAAAAAGTTTTTCTTTCTTGCTTACCTCTTCAAAATCTTGGTGCGTCTTATAGTCCAAAAAATACGGTAGGTTTCTGCCCACCGTTTTGCACGGGAATGAAAGTCGGGCGTATTAAGGGGCTGAGGAATCCAGTGGGGACGGACTGCTGGCTAAATGCAGAGCAGAAGACTCAGGAAAAGAAAGATTGGAGAACTAAGGCAGTCGGGCCGCCCCAGACCCAAAAGGGGTGTCCTTGAGCTGCTGTGGCCCTGGAGAGAGCCGGGACGCAGAACAGGTGGAGAAGGTTGTGCTCGGGTGGAAAGGAGGCGAAGTTCCTGGAAAAGGAAACAGCCGGAAGTGGAAAGAACGGATCCTGAAGCAATGGACAGACGGGCATGATAGGAGCAAGGCAGGCGGAGGAAAGAGCAGCCCAGGGGTTGAGTTCAGAGTTTCTTTTTTTCCTCTGGATTGAGATTTCTTTGGCTTTCTATACCTGACTGTTTTCTGTGCTTTTGAAAACCCTGGAAGGAAACAGCTGGCTTGTTCTCCACCTGAGGAAGGCCCTCTTTTCGGCAGCCGAAGTGGGAAAAAGATGCTTTGGGACAGGCCTGGCGGTGCCCATGGTGGCTGTCCGGTCTCTTCTTGAAAAAGCTTCCAGTGATGGAGCCCCCACAACTCCTGGAGGGAAGCCATTCCACTGATTAATTGTTCTCACTGTCAAGAAATTTCTGTTTAATTCTAGGTTGGCTCTCTCTTGGATAAAAGAGAGTTCTTAAAACAGCAAGCCAGTCCCAGGGAGATGCGTGTCCGGATGAAGGAAAAGCCCACCGTGTGCCACTCCCACTCCTGTCAGTGTGTCCTTGATTTCCACACGCGTTTTCCTGGGGTTGCCTGGATGCTTGCCAGCCCACAAAGCGATGGCCCAGCTCCTTTGTGGGCCCTTTGACGGCTTTGGACCCTGGACATCGGGTGCCGTCGTCTTCTGTGCTTTTCTCATTAGCTTCGGACTTGTCAGTCACTCATCCAAACGTGGATGAGCAGAAGTTGGTCTGGAGAGAACCAGGCATTGAGCTGCAGTTAACTCTCTCGCTGCGGGGTGTGTGTGTGTGTTTTGTCAAAGGCTTGGCTGAAACGAAACCCTTTTGTGTGTCTAGCGGTTCTCGACTAATTCCCACTGGTGGATTCTGGTGAATTGCTTTATGAAAGGAAGTGAAGGGCTTTACGATCTCCATGGGGTCCTCAGTGCTCTTCCTGCGGATGTTTCCATGCCTGACTAGGTAACATCATCAGTCCTAGCACTGCTGATGTTACCTAGTTTGATAATGAAACATCAGCTAGAAAACCACTAAGGACGGTATGACTCAACCCAAATATTTCTTTTTTATGGCCTCCGCTAGGATTGTCCCGAGGGGGGGCGGCAAGTGAGGGGCCTGCCCTGTAGCGCCTGGACCCTCGTCCCACTGGCAGGGGCTTTCTTTGTTCTCAAAAAAAGGGGGGGGAGCTTCAGTCTGGGGCCAGGAAGCGGAAGTCCCCCAGCCCAGAGGATTTCAATTCCTTCGGAAGCAGCAGGGGGTTCCTGCCCCGGCTCTTGTTTGGGGTCTCCGCGTCCGTCCTGCCTCTGCCGCCAACTTTTGTGCCCAGCAGACGCCTCTTTGGGGGAGTCCACTTCCACCCTTCCCGCCTTCCCTGGTGGCACTGAACAGCTGCCCTGGCTGCCCTCCAGGCTGTTTTAACAGACGTGTCCAGAGAAGCCACATCAGGATGCCCTGCATCTTTGCCCAGCTCAGCTTGGGGCCTTTCCTGCCACCCAATCTTCCATCCTCCTCCTCCTCCTCCTCCTTTCTGCTTGCTGTGCCCCTCCCTCCAGGCCTTTGGGGGTGCAATGGCAGATTCCCAAGAGAAGGGGGCCCAGGAGGGGCTGCCAGGGGTCTCTGGGCTTTGCTGGGTGAAGGGAAAGGCCTGGCTCTGTCCTGTTGCTTCTTGCTGGCCAAATCTTTGGCCCCATGGGGTCGGCCAGCTGGCCTCCCCTC
>JANHZT010040527.1:0-10025 GCA_032468215.1 Stegonotus admiraltiensis | reverse complement strand
TGTGCTAATTGTACAGGTATCTGATGTGATTCTGCTTAGCTTCACCTGCTGCTTCCTGTTTGTTAGGAAGCTTATGACCCACTTGCAAATGTGTTCAGGTACCTGTAGCTGGTTTAGCTTAGTTAGAAGTGTGTCTGGAATGATGGTATTGAATGCTGAACTTAAGTCTACGAAGAGGACCCTTGCATAGGTCTTTGGAGATTCAAGATGTTTTAGGATGTAATATGGCAGAGCCATATTAACAGCATCATCTGTTGATCTATTTGCTCGGTATGCAAATTGCAAGGGGTCTAACAGCGGATCCATGATGGTTTTCAATTATCTTACACTTTTCCCTTGTTTATCTTTCTAGAATAAATATTTTTGTAGTTTTGTTCAACACCAACGTATCAGGATTAAATCAGGATCAAACTTTCAGACCAAATCTTGTCTTCCAGGTTCAAGAGTAACTTAATGCTTGGGCTTGTTTGAAGTGTACTGGAAGAATATTTTGACAAACTGTGCAATTAAATATTATAAGCTTCTCAAAATCTTTATGGAATCAGATGGCCCACAAAAATCAATCATCAGAATTTACAGTCTTGAAATCTCTGGCATGGACCAACTTTCCCCACCTGCTTTCAAGGAGATAAAGCATCCCTGTCTTTGACGTTTGGCACTCAAAAGTCAGCAGTCAGCATTTTGAATCAGGGGTGACAACTATGACAACTTTATGATCTGTGAACTTCAATTCCCAGAATTCCTGAGCTAATCATGCTGATCATAAAGTTGCTTAATTTCCCACCTGATTTTGAATATAAATCCAGCATTAGCATTGCACTTACCAGTACATAAAAGGAATAAAATCCAAGCAATATTGCAGAATTAAGGTTTCTGATGTTTTCTTTAGAAACATTAGAAAGAATGTGACATATAGAATCATACAGGAGATAATCAGGGACATATTTTAAAAATGCAATATTCAACTCCTTTTTTGCCATGACTATATTGTGTGGACAGACTATAATAGCTTCCCTCCCAAAACATCCAGAATGGATGCAATTCAAATTTTAACCAAGCCCAAATATTTTTGGTTTGACCGAACATACAGAAAGCAATGGCACTTCCAGCATTTTACTATGATGTAACAAAAAGGCATGGAAATTCTCTTACCACTTTGGAAATTATCCAATTTCCACTGATAGGAATATTGTTAAATACTTGAAGAGTCTTAATTTATATCATGGACTGCTGAGTAATATTGGCTACTTCACTCAACAAGCACATTTTATCCCAAAGTCAAGTTTGCCTTTAAATCAGCAGCTTGGGGAGGGGGAGGGGAACAGGGCCGCGTGAGCAGTTGGCCGGCGCTCGCATGCACACCAATGGTGGGTTGCTACTGGTTTGCCCCAGATTGGGCAAACTGGTAGCAGCGGCGGGAGGCTCCACCCGCCCACCCAGACTTCTCTGCGCATGCTCCACTCATGCAACCTCCACTCATGCAAGATAGAAGCCTTTGGGGTGCTGCTCAAGCCTTCCATCCTTCTGAGGTGGGTAAAATGAGGCCCCAAATTGTTGGGGACAATATGCTGACTATGTAAACTGCTTAGAGAGGGCTGTAAAGCACTTTAAATCAGTATATAAGTCTAAGTGCTATTGTTATTGCTTACACAAGGGCGGCTGCAAAAGCTGGTGTTTGTCACTCACACAAGTGGGGCTGTGCACATGTATGCACATGCTGGCCTGCCTTTCACATGGCCCAGTTGAGAATAGGACATGGCCTGGTAGTGGGCTGCGGCCCACAGGTTGGGGACCCCTGATTTAAATTATAGGCATTGTATTCCAGAAGAATGGAAGACTATGTTGTTTTGGCTGTCAGTATATTTTATAAGTATGAATAAGTATGAATAAACTTTAAGGCCATTTTATATATTTTATAAGGCCATTAAGGACTATCAGACTCATTATTTCTTACATACCTAATTTCCAATGGATGAATAACAACATTTTAAAAAATGATTAGTTATACAGTTGCATATACTTCAAAAGAATTTCTGTATTGGAATTATTCTTCAAATTACCACATTAATAAAATAATATTTATGTGATTTCATAGCGTGTTTCCCCAAAAATATGACCTACCTCAAAAGTAAGCCTAGCCTGATTTTTTGGAGTGGACCTAATATAAGCCTTACCCAAAAAATAAGCCCTAGTGAAGATGTGGGCGTGGCCAGCACAGGAGGCAGCCCTTCCCTTCTCCGGTCACCTCATGGAGGCTTCGCCCCTTAATTGCAACCCACGGATCAGCTGAGCCAGTGAGGGTCAGGCAACTTGGCCCAGATCTCCAGAGCACCTCCCCAACCACTGGCCTGCCAGGGCCCCTTCACCAGTAGTTACGCTGCTCTGTACAAGCTCCATGGCAGCCCTGCAGCAGGAGGGAGTGGGAGATCACCCCCTCCTCCTTTGGCACTCCGAAACCCCATCTTTCATGACCACCGAGCCCCCTGCCTGCACCCCTCTCACTGGAGCAAGATGTGCAATTCAATACCAGTATTACCCATGGAGGCCTTCCAGTGCAACACTCTGCCATAGCTTAGGAGCAAACCTCCTCCTTCTCTGCGCAAGATTGCACAGGAAAATCCCCCCCCCTTTTCCTATTTCGGATCGCAGGACAGATGCAGGTCCCCAAAATGCTCCATCCGAAGGCTTCAGCCTTGCAATCCTGGGATGTGCATCTTTGCTGCAATCCCAAAGAAAGAACTGTCTGCAAGAAATCCCCCCCTCTACCTATCATTCTTTATTTGGGATCGCAGGACACCCTCTCTCTCCCCCTCCCTCAAACACACACATACAAACACACACACATAGGTCCCTCAGCCCCCTCCCCAAGGAAGCCACATCCCTTCACTAACCTGCTTTCCACTCCATTCTCCACTGCACGTCTATGGGACTACAGTAAAAAAATAGTTGAGACTTTCCAACTTCGCAAGATTTTTTTTTTTCATGAGAAGTTAGAAGGTCTGAACTACGTTATTTTTTTGCTGTAGTCCCACAGACTTCTTGCCCTGCATGTGCAGCGGAGAACGAAGCTGGAAAGCAAGTTAGTGAAGGAATGTGGCTGCCTTGGAGGGTGTGTGTGTGTGTCTGTGTTTGTGTGTGTGAGAGAGAGAGGGTGGGAGGGAGAGAGAGAGGGAGGGAGGGAGAGAGATCCGATCTAACCTCGGAGGGCTGGTGGCGATGTGCTGTCTCTCTACTGAATGTTGACCATGTGACACCCTGGCAATGTTGCCATGTGCATCTGGGTGAAAAATGGGCATACATCACTTTTGTTTCAGTGGGATATTTGGAAAGAGGAAGTTGCAAATATCCCAGCCAAGAGCCTGGAATCCAAAACCTCCTGCGAGGGGCCTTTTTTTGCAAAGAAAAGGCAAAAAGGCTTCTTTGCTGCACCAGGCCACATGGGTTGAGACAAAATAAACACCGTTTAAAAAATTATGGATGACTACTGCAACAAATAGAAGTATATGGTAGAGTAGCAGGACTCAATAAATCCAAAACAAAGGCATTAATGAAAAACCTCCTAAAAAACAGGAAAGTGAACTAGAAGATAAAATAAATTCAAGATAAATTCAAATGACCAAAAAAGTAAAATATCTAGGAATTTGGCTATCAGCTAAATATTTGCCGATCAAGGAGGATAATTATAACAAAGTAATATTACAGATAAAAAAGGATTTGGAAATCTGGAAGAAATTACAACTATCTCTCATAGGAAGGATAGCATCGATCAAAATGAACATTCTACCACGGATATTGTTCCTCTTCCAAGTAGCACCAATAAAATTAGGAAAGAATTTTTTCAAAGACTTAAACAAATTAATAGCGAACTACATTTGGCAAGGGAAAAACTGAGGATTAAAATAAAATTATTGCAGGACAGTAGAGAAAGAGAAGGCTTTGGGCTCCCAGATTGGGAGACATACTACCAGGCAATAACACTCACTTGGATTAAAGATTGGATTGAATTAAAAAATGAAAGGACCTTGACATTAGAAGGACATGACTTACAGATAGGATGGCATGCCTTCTCATGGGATGGAAAAAACAGACTCCATAGTTACTTCCAGAGACATTTAATTAGAGATGAGCTGCTAAAAGTATGGCAAAGAATAAAAAAGAACCATTACAATAAAATTCTAGATTGGCTATCAACAGTGGAGGCATTAATTTACCTGAATGCATTGGATATCAACAAAATAAAAAGATATAAAGATCTACTAAACGGCCAAGGGGAACTGAAAACAAGACAAGAACTAAAAGTACAGGGCACAGACATTGATTGGTGGCCATACATGCAGATACAATCCAGATACAGGACAGATTTAGAACAATATGGATTTCAAAAAGAATCACACAAATTAGACAAGATTTTACAAGGCCCAGAGGATAAAGTGATTTTTAAAAATTATAATTATTTACTGAGATACCAAATGGAGGAGGAGGTAGTCAAAAAAAATATGATAATCTGGACCAAAAACTTTGGTTATAACATTGAATTGGAGAAATGGGAGAAATTATGGAATAAAAATTATAAATTGACAAAGTCTGTAGCCTACAAGGAAAACATGTATAAAATGTTTTATAGGTGGCCCTGTCAAGCCCTACTGGAACTCGCCATTCCTAGGGGGGCTGGGGGACCTTCCACCAGCGAGACCGGCCAAAATGTTCCCCAATACCTCATCAACCTGTTGGAAATGTAAACAAAATTAGGGAATGTACTACCAAATGTGGTGGACGTGCCCCAAAGTAAAACAATATTGGAATAGAATAAGAATATATTTAGAAGAGATAACCAAACAGCGAATAGAGATGAAACCAGAACTATTTTTGTTAGGAATACTTCCAGGGACATATGACAAAAAAAAAAATACAATACTTAATCATACATATTACAACAGCAGCAAAAATAATATATGCACAAAATTGGAAAAACAATAATATACCAACAGAAGAAAATTTGATCAGAAAAGTTTTAGAATGCACAGAGATGGACAAACAAAAGAAATACAAGACAAGGAGGAAACAGAATACTACATGGTATGGGATAAATGGTATGAATGGTTAGAGGAGAGGTATAAAGGGCAAGGAAAGATTAAATGAGGAAGATACAGGAGTTGGAAATGGAACTGACACAGAATGTATGATTGTAATTTAGTACATTGTTATTTTCATATATATAAACAAATATTAGAATCATATGTATAGATAGTAAATTGAAGTAAGGGAGAAAAATGGATATATAAGAAGTGGTAACTGATGTGGAAATGTAAAGAAGAAAATTGTAAAAATCTCTTTTTTAAAAAAAACTTTAATAAAAATATTTTTAAAAAAATTATGGATGGCTTGTGCGAACATTAATTCAGGCAGCACAAGGCGTGTGGGGCAGGTCGCTCGGCCTCCCACTCTTTGCAGCCACAAAAGAAGCAGCCTGGTGGGCAGGGTTGTTGGAGTGGCCTCCACGAGGCTGTTCTGTGTGGATGGCAGGTGCCACCGTTAGGTAAGGGCATGTGGGGCGCATGGGGCATGTTCCTCCCCCCTTCCCCCTCACCTCGTGTTGTCTGCACGGCAAGCAATGAGAAAGCCAAGCAATGCGTGTGGTACGTAGCTTGGCCTGCTGCTGCTTTTGCTTTTGCAAAAGCGGCCACACTTGCTGGAGGCAGCGACCTGAGCAGCACCCACAAAGCAGCTACTTCGTCAATGATGGGATGGCCTGCTGTGACCATCACACCGTTAGGTAAGGAGACCGTGAAGGGTGCGTTGCTTGGCCTCCTGCTGCTCTTGTGGCTGCAAAAGTGGCCATGCTTGCTGGAGGCTGTGGCCTGAAGCAGCTGTTTCGTGGATGGTGACGCGCGAAGCAGCTGTTTCGTGGATGGTGGGATGGCCTGCTGCAACCCTTCAGGAAGCTGGCGCAAGGGGCCGCTTGCCTCCCTGCCTCATACTGGTACATGAGGGTGGGGGGAAATAAGATCCTCTGGAAATTTTGATCCTTCCTCTGGGGGTCAAAAGAAAATAAGACCTGGTCTTTTTTCAGGGAAGCATGGTAGTTTTAAAACAATGCTTATTGCTTATTGTTATGTATCTAATTTTGGAGGGAAATTAGAGCGGAAAAAAGCTCGATCATTGGCTAACACACTTAGCAAGTAGCTATATAAGGAGAGATGTTCTGCTGTAAAACTGCTGCATTCTCACTGTATATTAAAGAGTTATTGTTCACTTCAACCTGTCTCCTGTCTCCTCACTTGCCCGATCTAACACTGGCGACGAAGGTGGGATTGAGGTAGACAGGTTGCACAAAAAGAGCTGACAACCAAATTCAGCCAGGCGGGAAAATCTGCACGAGCCAAGCAAAGCAGAACCATGTCCACCTTTGTACCACCAATGCCGTTCAATCCCGTGAAAGAAAAATGAGGTTCGTACATGACACAGTTTGAATGCTTCCTTGAAGCAAATGACCTCCAAGGGCTGTCCGACAATCGGAAGCGGGTCCTCTTCTTGAGCCACTGCGGCCCCGAAGTGTTTGACACAGCCGAATCGCTGTCAGAGCCAACACCAGTGTAATCTGTACCATAGCAGGTCCTGCAGACCACATTTAGGCCACACTATGGCCCTGTGCCATCCAAATTCGTTCAGCACTATTGTTCCGGCAAGGACTCCAGAGGGACGGAGAACCGATAAATGCATACATGGCAGCGCTACACAAGGCCACCATGCATTGCGAGTAACTAGACCTCGATGATATGCTCCTAGAGCAACTAATCTGTGGAGTTTGAGACATTCGCTTCCAGAGGCAACTGCTGGCCAAGACAAATCTCACCCTTCACATCACCTTGGACAAAACCAGAGCACATGAATCGTCTACCAAGGCAGCAGAGACCCTGCAGCAACCAGCGCCACCCCAGGCAGCAAAAAAGTCTACCCCTGTCCACAGAGAATCTTTGACTGATAGCGATGAAGAAAGTGATGAAGACATCTTCAAAATGGACAGAAATAAGAGGGATGATGATGGCCAGAAAGAGAGCTATGCTAGCTGTGGGGGATTCCATCAGAGACAGACATGCCGATTCAAAGATGCCATTTGCATGCGCTGTGACAAAAAGGGACATTTGGCGCAGGTGTACAGGGCGAGTCAACTGTCCAGTCACAAACAGAGAGCATTTGCCAATCATGCCGGCCAGCCGCGACCACATAAGGACAGAAACGTCCAACAAAAATGAGGCACCTATTCCAAAACAACTGAGACATTCCAGACCCAAATCGGCCAAGCTACAATGTCCCCGGAGAAAAAGCTGCATGTAACCATTGAAATTGAGGGATCCTCATGCCAAATGGAAATAGACACTGGCGCATCCATTACTATCATGTCCTGGACCGAGCTAAAAGCAGCAATTCTGGGCATCAAGAGACATCAGCTGAAGCACCAATGCCTAAGGCTGAAGGACTACCAAGGGAATCGCATTCCCGTTGAAGGCTGAGGGATGTTCCAGATGAAATTCAGCCATTTCAACAAGCAGCTGTGGTCAATGGACGTCTACCGAGCCTCCTAGGACTTGACTGGTTCAAAGCCCTGGGCATAGGAGCCCTGGATCCACTCCACCAGTGGCGGCCTGACAGACGACCTACTCCACAAATTCCAGGACGTTTTTGATGACTGCCTTGGCAAGTATTTCTTTTAACCTGGACCCTAATATAGCTCCCATAAGAATTAAGGCGAGAGTGCCATTTGCGCTTAAGCCTAAAATAGACCAGGAGCTGGATAAGCTCATACAGCAGGGCATTCTAATACCATGCAAAATGGGAGACCCCAATAGTCACCCCTCTCAAATCTGATGGGTCAGTGTGCGTATGCACCGACTACAATGTACCCTAAACAAAGCCCTCCAGCAAAGTGTCTATCCTGTCCCCATTGTGCAGCACCTACTCCATTCCTTGGACCCTGGCAAGGTTTTCGCTAAACTTGACCTTGCGAAGGTGCACCAGCAACTGCCAGTAGATGGCGCTACTGCGGAAGCACAGACTATAGTAACACATAGAGGTGCCTTCAAATGCACAAGACTTCAGTTCGGGGTTAGTGTTGCCCCCAGACTATTCCAAAGCATGATGGAACATCTGCTGCAAGGAGTACCGGGGGTCATCCCCTATTTTGATGATGTTCTTGTCACCGCAGCAGATGAGCAACAACTAGGGGATCATCTAAGGAGGGTGCTGACAATTTTTCAGAATGTGGGGCTGTGAGTTAAAAGAAACAAATGTCAAATAGCAGTGCCCACTGTTGAATTTTTAGGGTACAGGGTCGATGGGACAGGCATACACCCCACTGAAAGTAAAATCAGAGCTATCCACAAGGTGCCTACCCCAAAGAACAAGGCAGAGCTACAGGCGGTCCTGGAACTTTTAAACCTTTATTCAATTTTCTTAAAGGACAAAGCCACAGTGGCTGAACCACTCCACAAACTGTTAGCAAAAAAATCCCTGTGGGTTTGGGGTAGGGCGGAAGCCGAGGCGTTTACTGCTGTCAAAAGACTCCTCTCAGGTGACAGCCTCCTCATCCAACACAATGAACTGCTTCCCCTTGTCCTAGTCTGTGATGCCTCCCCTTTTGGCGTAGGGGCTGTTTTGAGTCATAGACTGTCGAATGGACTAGAAGTGCCCATCGCCTATTTCTCCCGTACCCTGTCCAGTGCTAAGAGAAATTACAGCCAGCTGGACAGGGAGGCCCTGGCAGCTGTCGACGGGGTTAAAAAGTTTCACGAGTATCTATTTGGGAGAACTTTTGAATTCGTTACTAATCACCAACTCCTGATAGGACTGTTGGCTCTGACTGTGGGGATCACCCCACTCCAGCAGCCATATCCCCCCATCTGACTAGGTGGGCTATTTTTCTGGCTGCCTACTCTTATTGTCTCATCCATTGCCCAGGACGGGGCCTTGGGCATGCCAATGCCCTTAGTCGGTGTCCGCTGCCGGACTTGCTGGAGAACCCAACTCCAGGCATTCCTATTCTGCTTGACTCTATGGACGCTGGGCCTATCACTTTGCTGAAGTAGCAAGGACCTCTGCTAAAGACTGTGTTGTGAACTGTTATTGGCTGGGTGCATAGAGGATGGCCGAAAGGCCCTGTTGGTGGGGAATTTAAACTGTTTATGTGTAAACAACATGAGCTGTCTATGCAAGGGGGTTGTTTGCTATGGGGTAACCGGGTGGTGGTTCTGCTCTGTCTGAGGGAACAGGTATTGTCCACATTGCATATTGGTCATCCGGGAATTGTGAGGATGTAAGGGTTGGTGAGGAGCTATGTGTGGTGGCCCAATATGGATGACAACATTGCTGAATGGGTGGCCTCCTGTCAAGAATCTTGCCCCGCTCCCCCGACGGTGGAGTGGGAAAGACCCCAGGGACCATGGTTCCACATTCATATCGATTTTGCTGGCCCATTCTATGGTCAAACCTTTCTAATAGTGGTGGATGCTTATTCTAAGTGGCTGGAGATCATATTAATGCACTCCACAACTGTGGAGGCTGTAATTAAAGCGCTCCAGAAACTATTCACCACACATGGGCTACCGGACACCCTGGTGTCCGATAATGGGCCGCAACTCACAGCTACTCAGTTTGAGGGGTACCTAGCAGTGATAGGGGTCCAACACACACTCACAGCAGCTTTTCATCCAGCCAGTAATGGTCAAGCTGAAAGATTTGTGAGATCGGCCAAAGAGGCATTGGCCAGACTCAGGCCAGGAGACTGGCAAGCCAGGATTGATACTTTTCTGGCAGCCCAACATGTTACCCCATGCATGGCTATGGGACGAAGTCTGGCAGAGCTCTTAATGGGCCAGAGACTCTGCTGCACCCTAGATAGGCTGCACCCCAATTACTCCCCTGACAGGTATATGGAGACCGAAAGTAAGGCTAGTGTGGGGGTTATCTTGGTCTCCCCAGTGGATGGCAAAACCAAGCTGGGGGGTGGAGATAAACTCTCTATGGTTAAT
>JANHZT010040448.1:0-10031 GCA_032468215.1 Stegonotus admiraltiensis | reverse complement strand
CATCCCCCCTCCCTGACTTCCCAGAGCAAAATACAGGGTATTGCAACGAACAATCAAAAGCTAAAGTAACCTAACTGAATTATTAGAACAAAATCCCTCATAGAACCTTAACTCCACTTTAGGTAACAAAAATCTAAGCTATATAATATTTCTTTGTTTGATACTTGTTCTGGATATATTCAATCCATCTTCTCCATTCCCGTATATATCTTTCTTGTGTATGGTCCAATTTATGTTACTTTTTAATGGGATCTGAGCTTATCAGGGAAAGATGTAGTAGACAATTCAATTATATCAACTACTGATGCAATTGTTTCAAGAAAAGCAAATTCTTTGCTGGAAATTATTAGGAAGGGAACTGAAAATTTAACTGCTAATATAATATTTTCCCAATGCAAACTTACAAAAATTTTATACAGTTCTGGTCAACACATATTAAGAGGGTTATTACAGAACTAGATAAAAAGGCAATCATAATCTTATAAATCTTACGTTGTATCTTATAAATCATAAGATACAACACTTAGCCATAGGATACTAAATAAGTAATCAACATAAATCATACTAGGAAACTAAATAAATAAATAAAATCATAAAGATACAAGCAATAAAATTTTAGTCATAAGTAGAAAAGGAGATAGGTAATAGGAAAGATGAGAAGAATAATAGTAATAAAGCCTTACTAAATAGTTTGACAGTGTTGTGGGAATTAGTTGTTTAGCAAAGAGATGGCATGGGGGAAAAACTGTCCTTGTGTCTAGTTGTTCGGGTGTGCAATGCCCTATAGCGTTGCTTTCTACACTCAAAATGACAGTATAGGGCATTGCACACCAGAACAACTAATTCAAAGGGGGGCTCACAGTGCAGGCTTCCAAGAGCCCTGGGAGTGGAAGGCAAGTGCCCAGCCCGGCCTTGAGCTCCCAGGGTACTGGGAATCCGCAGCCCAGCCCAGCCCCACTTCCCTGAGGGGGTGCCCGGCCATGCTTACCTCCTCCTAGAGGTTACTGCAAGGCCTGGTGGGATGAGGCTGGGTGAGGTGTGACGAGACCGGGTGAAGCAGGGTGGGGCAAGGCCAGGTGGAGCTGAGCAAGGTGAGGCCAGGCATGGCATGGCATGGCAGGGCATGGCATGGCAGGGCAGGGCATGGCATGGCAGGGCAGGGCAGGGCAGGGCAGGGTGAGGCCAGGTGGGGCATGGTGGGATGAGGTGGGGTGGAGTGAGGTGTGGAATGTTGAGGCCAGGTGGGGTGAGGCGAAGCTGGGCGTGGCGAGGCAAGGTGAGGCCAGGTGGGGCATGATGAGGCCGGGCAGGGCAAGGCAAGGCCAGATGAAGCCAAAGAATTGCGGCTGCTTCCAGGCACCGCCAGGCCCTCCATGCTCTTTTTCTTCCAGGAAATATTTCTAATATAATCTCACACTGTCTTTTCGGTTAAAAAAATGATCTACATGAATAAAGTCCTGTAGGACGGGGCCAAGGTGGTGGGGGCTAGCCCCTCAGCATTTCCAGGGTGGCCCTGTGGGTTCTTGCTCAGGTTAATTTCCTGGTCTCTAAAAACACTCTGATTACTTCCTCCAATAAAGTTATGGGCCCAGAGCAATGAATAAAATGTTCTGTGAAAAAAAAAGACAAAGGTCATCTTGAGTCACTGAAGAAAAAACTTGGTGGGGGGGAAGTGGACAACTCTCAGAATAGAAAAGCTGAAAGGAGCAGAATTTAATAAAAATGCTTCTGAAACTTCAACAGATTGAATGACCAATTATATTTTCATCCCCCTTTAATCAAAGAAAGATGCACAGGTGCAGGGCAGCATCAGAACCTGAGATGCTACGAATGAATCATCTGCTTATGGATGAGTAATGCTATACTTGTTCATCTATTACTTTTGGTTCAGGGAAAGGCAGTGCTTTCATTGTGATGGCCTTAGTTATTTGCAAGCTTATTGTCCTAAGAAATCTAAGTCATGAAATCCAGCTCAATAAAATTTCAGAGAGAATGAATCATCATACCACAAGGGGGGAAAATGGACTGTAAATAAATAATGAAACTAAGAGAGATCAGTCTCAACCTTGCTTTCCTGGTTCAAAGATGAAATGCACATTGATTCTGGTCCTACAAATAACCTTGTTAAGAAAAAGAAAAAAATTATTCTATTGGACACAGTAATCAGCAATTTATTTAGCAGATGGGTAAGTTATTTTAACAAGGAGAATACAGTAAGGTTTTCTTACATTCTTTTGAATGTATTGAATGTGCCAAATTTAGAACAAATACAGTTAGCTTCCAATAAAATATGACACAAAAGAATACAAAGTAACATTTAAAGACAATCATTGTTATGGGACTTAAAATCATCATCCTTCAAGAAATTGCAATGGATTATGTATTGTAGCTGGAAAAAATGTAGTCACAGAATTTGTAGCTGGAAAAATAATGTAGCTGGAAAAAATGTAGTCACAGAATTTATTTAAGACTATGGCACAGAATGATGGAGCATAAAAATCCAGATGCCGTTCATAAATTATAGAAAAAAAGGATTGAGGTAAAAGCCATACGCAACTTAATCCAATTGACCCCAACAATAAAAAGAAAAAAACCATCCCTTACTTCCTGGAAGAAAAGAGACAAAGCAGTCCCTACAATTGTTCCATAGTAATATGTGTGGGTCAATGCAAGTAGCATCATAGACAAATACTTATTGACTTTTATAGATGGTTGCTTTAGTACTTGTTTTAGTGAAGAATCAAATACAAAAAAATATATACTGGCAATTACTTCTAAAATAGGTTATCAATGAAGATCCCACATGACGTCCTATGAATTATAGCAACAAAGGAAGCTTCAAGCACATCAGAATGTTTGGTATTAAAGTTTGTGCTCTGGTTGGTAACAGCGGGATGGAAAGGACTGAGGCGAGTCAGGGTTAGAATTAACAAACCTTTATTTGGCTTAACAACTATCAAGCAGGAATAACTTCCAAACGGCAACAACCACTTTCCCGTCTGACAGCTCCTTATATAGAAGCTGTCAGATGCCCTTAACCAATCGCAGGGCTTCATTCTCCCACTGCAAGTACCATGTGTCTTAGCCAATCAGGAACTTCCTCACCATTGCATCATAACTGTGAGGACTTAGCACCCATTTCCTCCTTGATAGCACATGCGTAGTCGTCCAAGTATGCAGGCGCTGATGGGTTCGTGCAGATCTACGCAGTTCAGAGGTGGCTTCTGCCAGAGGAGGAGGTTGTTGCTCAGATTGCGGAACTCCCTGAGACTGCTCTGGAACTAAGGTGTCGGGCTCCACCTAGGACAAAAGTCCTGTTTCTCCAGGTGAGTTGTACACTGGGGGCACATTGACAAGGGGGAAGATGAACTTGTTGGGGTGTGTTGGACCGTTGTTTAATGTTTCCTCATTGGTTAGTTCACATTCTCCCTGGTGTGTTTGCAGGATGGCAGTTGACCTTCCCTGCAGTTGGTTGATATGGCACCGCCAGGTCCTCCCATCGTCCAGCTCGACCCTGTAGGAATAGGGCCCAGTGATTTGAATTATATGTCCTGGTAGCCACCTAGGCTCACCCCCATAGTTCTGGGTATATACCTGAACCCACACATTAAAGCTTCTGGTGCCGCTGGTCGAGTCCATGGGGTTATCAGGCAAATAGCAGGGGTGCAGGCGATCGAGGTTGGTTCGGAGCCGTCAGCCCATTAGTAACTCTGCAGGGCTTTGATTAGTAGATGTGCATGGAGTTACTGGTGGGCCATTGGGTATCTGGTCACCTTTTCCTGCCAGTCTCCCATCCTGAACCTTGCTAGGGCTTCTTTGGCTGATCTGACAGCTCATTCAACCAGGCCATTGCTCTCTGGGCAGAACAGGGCCACCTGGGCATGGTGAATTTTGTGCTCAGCAAGGAAGATTTGGAATTGGGCAGATGTTAACTGGGGTCCATTGTCGGAAACTAAGACATCTGGTAAACTGTGGGTGGCAAATAGCTTTTGCAGAACCCTGATGACAGCACCCGAGGTGGTGGATGCCATGGTAGCCAACTCTACCCATTTAGAGTAGGCATCCACAACCACCAAGAAGATCTGTCCCCGGAAGGGCCCTGCGAAATACACATAGATGCGGGACCAGGGCTTTTTTGGTGTCTCCCATTCCCTAACTGGGGGAGCAGGTGCAGCTGCTCGGGACTGTTGGCATTCCTGGCATCCAGCAACCCGCTCAGAGATGGCGTGGTCGAATTTTTGAATTTTATCCAAAAGCTTGTGGAGGAGTTCTGCCACAGAGGCTTTGTGGGATAAAAAGACACTGTAGAAGTTTAGCAGCCCCAAAAAGGCCTGTAATTCGATCTTGTTAGTTGAGGTTGGCACTTTTTTATAGCCTCCACTTTAGAAGGCATTGGGTGGATGCCTGTGGAGTTGATGAGGCAGCCTAAGAATTCTACTCTAGGTACCCCGAACCTGTATTTTTGCTTCTTTAGTTTGAGGCTGGCCATTTTAAAATGGCTTTAGATGGCTCGCAGTCATTGCTTAAGTTGTGCCGGACTGGTGGATGAGATGAGCACATTGTCAAAATAAGGGACGACTCTGGGTAACCCTTGCAGCAGCCACTCCATGAGACCCTGGAACAAGCCAGGATCTATGTTTATGCCAAATTGGAGGCACTGGTACTTGAAAGCTCCCTGGTGAGTGACAATAGTCTGTGCCTCAACTGTGGCATCATCCATCAGGAGCTGTTGATAAGCTTGAGCCATATCCAATTTGGTGAAGATCGTGCCATGGCCAAGGGAATGGAGCAGGTGCTGGACTACTGGCACTGGATAGGGATTAGCCTGAAGGGCTCGGTTCAGGGTACTCTTATAATCCGTGCAGATGCGAATTGACCCATCTGGCTTGATTGGGATCACGATGGGGGTTTCCTATCTTGTGTGATCAATGGGCTCTAAGATGCCCTGGGCAATTAATTTGTCTAGTTCTTTCTCCACCTTGGGGTGGAGGGAAAAAGGGACGTGTTGAGGCTTAAACCTGATAGGAGCTATCTGGGGATCTAAGCTAAGAGAGATAGGGGTGCCGGTATATTTACCCAGGGTGTCACTGAAGACCTCTGCAAATTCTTTGCTCATGTCCCTGCGGTCAGAAAGAGTTGAATGAATGCCAGTAATGCTGAGCCCCAAGGAGTCAAACCAGTCAAGCCCCAGCAAAATTGGGAGGTGGCCATTTATGATGATTAATGGAAGGTGCCCAGTGAAACTTCTGAATTCTACGAAGAGCTGGCTGCACCCTAAAATGGGAATGTAATTTCCTTGATAGTCACGAATCCAAATTTGACAGGGATTCAAGGGTTTTTTCATGATGGTGGGTACCAGTTTCTTAAGGGTATCCCACGAAACTATTGATTTTGACAACCCAGTGTCAACTTCCATCCTGCATGGGTGGAAGTATATACTGATAGTGAGGTAAATATTGTGGCTGTCAGCAGTAGAGGAGTGGCCGATGGCTACCTCAGGAAATCTTCGATCATGGAGTATGGTGAAGCAATCTTCACCAGGTTTGGCTGACTTGCTATTCAGTCACCTGTTAGGCTGATAGTGTGTCATTTGTAGGTTGGCCCAGCAAACCCATGCCAGGTGGCCTTTCTTGCTGCATCACTGGCAGATGACAGTTTTAAATGGCATGACTATCTTGGATGATTCTCGCCACACCCCAGACAAGGTGATAGGGATGTTGTCTTCTCTAAGGGCCATTTCTTTGTTTGTGACATTTCAAGGCGGCTGACTTTGTCCTCATCATCAGTCACCTCCCCTGGGTCCATCTCTTCATGATAGACAGTGGTTGATCGGCTGACAGGGGTCATAGGTTGTGATTTGATTTCCTTATCTCTGCTGTGAACTTATTGGATAGCTCACAAGCCTGAGCTTCCTCCAGTGCTGACTTGAGATTAATGTCCTTCTTTTCTAGTAGGTGCCTTTGCACCCTCATGTCTCTTACCCCACACACAAATTGTTCAAGGAGTGAGTCTTCTAAGAACTTAGAGTTCAGTTAAAGGTGGCTGTCCTGAGGGAGGCCATGTATTGATTAATGGTTTCTCCCTCCTGGATTCACTGGTGGAACATGAATCGGTGGGCTACGCTTCCGCAGTTTATCCTGCAAGGCGTCCCAGGGCACCGTATGGACGGGCTGAGGTGCCATCAGAGCTCTGGCGATCGCAAACATTTCAGGCCCACACGAGTTTAGAAAATGTGCATGTTTCCGGCTGCTTGACAGTTTGATGTAATCATCGGCTTCAAGGAAACACTCAAACCATTCCTCATAAGAATCCCAGGCTAAATGGGGCGAATGTTGGAGGTGCCATCCTTACAAGGACTGGCAGTCCTGTATGTAGGATTAAGTGCTCTCAGTGTGACGTATTGTCACCAGTGACTGAAGGCAGTGTTTGGCTCTGCTCGCCTCAGCTCTTGTTAGTGACTTTGCTGCCCTGCCACCTCAGCTCCAATCCCACCTTCATCACCAGTGCTCTGATTGCTAACAGCAGGGTGGAAAGGACTGAGGCGAATCAGGTTAGAATTAACAAGCCTTTATTTGGCTTAACAACTATCAAGCAGGAATAACTTCCAAACGGCAACAACCACTTTCCCGTCTGACAGCTCTTTATATAGAAGCTGTCAGATGCACTTAACCAATTGCGGGGCTTCATTCTCCCGCCGTGAGTACCATGCATCTTAGTCAATCAGGAACCTCTTCACCATGCTTACCTTTCAGGAATAGAAGAGAATGTCAACTGAACATCTCAAGCGCAGATGTCAGGAAGAGGCCTTTTTAAATACATCTAATACAACTAGTCCTCAACTTGCAAGCATTTGTTTAGTGACTGTTCAAAATTAGAGTGACACTGAAAAAGTGATGTATGACCAATCCTTACAGTTACAACCATTGCAGCATTCCCAGTCACATGACCAAAATCCAGACACTTGGCAACAGGCATGTATTTACAACAGTTGCAGAATCATGTGCTCACCATTTGCAATCTTCCCAGACATCTTCTTTCAAGCAAAGTCAAGGAGGGAAGCTGCATTCACTTAATGACCACATGATTCACTTAACAACTGCAGTAATTCATTTAACAACCAAGGGAAAAGTGATTATAAAATCAGGCATGACTCATTTAACAACCGCCTCACTTAGCAACAGAAATTCTGGTTCCAATTGTGATAATAAATTGAGGACTACCTATACTGCAAAGTATGCCAAATTCTAGGATTCTTAAAACATGCAATGTTGCTTATTGTGATGACAAAAACAAAGAGAATAACCCTGAATATCTTGTCATCCATGTTCAGATGAGCAATGAATTCAGTCCATAGCCTTCAATGGGGCATTCACTGCGGACCTGAAATTCAACATCAAGCTAGAGCTAGGAGGAAGAAAATGGAGCACTGAAGCTAAAGTGCCCAAAGAGATTCAAAAATGGGTTTCCATTCCATTTTTCCTACTTTACCAAGAATAACAGTTTGAAAAGGCCTGGAAAGTTCATGAAAAGACATTGAGAGAATGTCAGCTGTTGAATCTATGGAATGAGAAAAGCTGTAGAATAAGAAATTAAAGCAGTCCATAAGAATAACGTCAGGAGTTCATTAATCTACCCACTAATTAACTAACTACCCATTAACCTACCCACAGGGAAGGCAATTATGGGATGTAAATGGATTTACATCCCAAGATCAACTAAGATGTAGAAAGGAATCTCCAGTGCTATGGAGCTAGACTCCCTCCAAAAAGGCAATGAAAAAGGCAAAGAAAGTAGAAGACTTTTGCACCAGTGATAAAGCATGCTTCAGTAAGAATACAGCTCAGCTTAGCTGTAAGGAACATGGGAGTTGTTCATCTTGTTGTAAAGATTGCCTTCCTGCCCAGAGAAATCAAAGAAGATACCCACATGCAGCTGCCATATGACTTATTAAAACCAGGAAAGAAAGACTTGGCATGCAAGCTTCACAAGAAAGATTAAGGCCTAAGGCAAACAGCAAGGCAGCCTGGAATGAGAAACTAAAACTGGTGCTTGTCCAGGAAAGGTTTGTGTATGTTTTTATTCCAGATTCAAAAGCAAGAGATGGACCTGTATCCTTACTAGGTAGATAATATTGTCATCTCCCCCCCACCCCGCAAACAAACAAAAAAAGAATAACCAAGAAGTTGTTTAAAAAATGCTTTAACATAGATATGGAACATAGCTGGGAAGCATGTCTTACCACTTAAAGTTCCAGATAGAAGGAGAATAAGATGGAACCCAACTTCTTGGCTTATCCAGAAGACAAACAAGCTTCTTCAGTGCTGGGAGCTGACTGAAGCCAACAAAAACAGTGTGCCAATAGAAACTGAAAGTATGGAACAAATATCAATAAACTGCTAATACTGACACTGCGTTTTTGTATTTGTCAGCTGGGCTCCCATTCTAAGACTTACAGTAGCTGCCAGAGTTTTATCTCTGAGCTACTGCGCATGTCCACATTCTTTCACTTCTTACTTTTCCTTTGTTCATCTGCCAGAGGTAGCAGGAATGCTGCCAAGATGTAATTAATTAGCTAGTAAGATTGTTTTTATTTCATTTACAATAAAATATTTCTCTTAGAATATATCTTTGGCTTATTTTCTTTAAAGTATGCGACAAGGGAAAACCACGATTCATCCACCTCTAAATAAGAGCAATTACCTCCAAGGGGAACAGGAGTGATTTACACCCCGACAAATAGCTGGAAAGTTCACATTGTGGGGTGGCGCTTTGCTTTATAGTATACTCTCTTCTCATTTTAAAGCAGTGATTTCAAATCTAGTAACTTTAAGATGTGTGAACTTCCACTCTGAGCTGGTCAGGATTGAACTCCTTGCACTTGGCAGAGTTAGCTGGCAATACTACATTCTAACCACTGTACCACCATGGCTCCTTTGGCATGTCAATTTCATATATTGTTTTTGATTTTAGTCCAAATGATTAAATATTGATACTACTGCATTATTGACCTTTAATGCCTCGGATTAATCTAGGTATGTTGCCTATTGCTGTGAGCATAAGGAGAAAATCCTGAAATGACAGCATCATTTCTGTAAAACAAGAATGCAAACAAGCAAAGCCCTATCAGTGGGATGCAGGCAGCACACAAAACCACACCTCCTCTGGTCCAAGGAAAAAACTTTCTCCACAGAACAGGTCCCTGCATCATAAATTTGAGTTCACGCCATTCAAAATAGTGTTTTTCAATAGTTCTTTTATTCTTGTTATTCGGACAAAAAGCAAAGCAAGTGTGCAACTAAGCTTAATTAGTTCCTTTATATTTGTACATGTACTTGTCTAATTTCAAAGTTATCTTATTACAATAAGCTATGCCCAACAAGGCTATTCAAGTTATATGTCCAACAAGTCTATTCAGGTTACTATGCTTAACAAGGCGATTAAAAAAACTATGCCCAACAAGGCTACTCAAGTTGCTGTAACTATTGTTTGCCCAACTAGGCTGCACATTCACACAATACTCACACCCTCAACACAGGGGATCAAGCTGCATTAGAATGGGCTGGGAAGCAGACTGAGGGCGTCCCCTACTCCATCAAGAGTCGTCTCGAACAGTCTTCTCTTTATACCCAGCTTGTTTACTCTGAATCCAAGTGCCTGCTATATATTGCCCCGGTCTTCTCAGGAATTTCACATTCTTACTCCCTGATCCATGAATCCACTAGGTTCCTTACTCCCACTAATGTTCTACCTGGTATCACCAACAATAAATCATTCATACACACACTCAGAATCTTTCCTTATCAGTAGTATGCACATTCCAGTAATGTGAGTTTCCCAGTGAGTTCATGAAAAGACCTTTTATATTCATAACTTATATTTGTGTTAACATAACATATAAAAAGAGCCTGAGTGGCATAGGAGACCAATGCTCCTACTAAAAAGGCAGTCATTAAGTTCCAGCTGCCTGCAATTACTGCGAGTTCAATTCTCACCAGGTTCAAGGTTGACTCAGCCTTCCATCCTTTCTAAGG
>JANHZT010040440.1:0-10032 GCA_032468215.1 Stegonotus admiraltiensis | reverse complement strand
CTTCAATTCCCAGAATTCCTAAGACAGCTTGGCTGTCGTAGGAATTCTGGGAGTTGAAGTCCACAGGGTATGACAGAGCCAAGTTTGCCTACCACTGATTTAGGGCTAACTTTTGTTAGGGAGAATTGTATAGGGGAAAAGTAGGGTCATAATGTCTTCTTAGAAAATGGAAGATTTTCATGAACATTGTATAGAAAAATAAAGTGTTGGGAAATATGCAATGGGCCACTAGAGCATGGATCTTCTGGGCAATGGGATTCACTGAATTATTTAGAATGTGTTATTACATTCCCATAACAATTGGAAAATGGGGCATGATGGCTCAGCCATTAAAGATGCTGAGGTTATAGCTGGAAAGCTGACAGTCTGGGGTTTAAGACCTGAGTGCCATGTCACTGGATAAGCTCCAGTTATTTGCTCCAGCTCCTGTCAACCTAGCAGTTTGAAACCATGCAAATGCCAGTGAGATAGATACCACATAGGTGAGAAGGTAACAGTGTACTGTGTGCCTTGGTGTATTGCCATGCTGGCCACATGACTATGGAAGTATCTTTGTATAAATGCAGGCTCCCTTGGCTAAGAAACAGTGATGAGTATCGCCCCTAAAGTTGGACATGACTGGACTGGGGAAACCTTTACTTGTTTAATGATTGGAAATTCTGCCATTGGTGGTACACATTATCTAGAGCACTGGTTCTCAACCTGTGGGTCGGGACCCCTTTGGGGGTTGAACAACCCTTTCACAGGGGTCGCCTAAGACCATCAGAAAACACATATTTTCAATGGTCTTGGGGTAATTTTATGGTTGGGGGTCACCATAACATGAGGAACTGTATTAAAGGGTCACGGCCTTAGGAAGGTTGAGACCCACTGATCTAGAGGAAATAATAATTGAGAAGGATGGAGAAAGTGGTCTTCCGTCTTACTCAGATTGTGAAGATGGAGTGAGGTTTCTTTTAAAATGAGCAAATGGCCCAACATATTATCCATCTCATCCTATCTGCCAACCATCCCCTGCATTTCCATCCCCTTGTTTTGTTACATCTCTGTACTGGATGTAAATAAGTTTTGGAAAATGTTGCCACTAGTGTGTGCTTATACTTTTTTAACAGCTATCTACAACCTTTCTATGTGAAAGTTCATTCTTGGATTCTATTCTGCTAATGAGAGTAAGCCTGTAATTGTTAGCATGTTTATTTTCCATATTGTTCTTTAAAAAAGACTAGCTTTTAGATCTATACAACAATAAAGGTCAGTATTTGATTGTTTAAATTTCTCCTCCAATACATTCCGATGTTAACTTTATTTGTTTTTTAAATGCTTCAGTTCCTTTTCTGGAATCCACAGAAACAGCTGACCGACTAAACTCTGTTCCAGGTAAACCTTTAAACTGCTTCCTCTGTATTATAAGTAAAGTAGATATAGTTTTCAGCAAGACCTGCACTAGCCTGTAATTGTTAGCATGTTTATTTTCTATATTGTTTTTTGTATACATGTACAATGGCAATAAAGTTATTATTATTATTATTAATTAACCTTTGAGATCTTTACAATAATAAAGATCACTACCTGATTGGTTCAATTTCTCCTCTCCCAATGTGTTATGATGTTATTTTTGTCCTTTCTTTGTTAGATGTGCCAATTCCTTTTCTGAAATCCATAGGACCAGTTGACCCACTAAACTCTGCACCAGGTAAACCTATAATCTGATTCTCCATACAATATAAGGAAGGTAGAGATGGTTTTCAGTAAGAACTATGTTAAGCCAGGTGGAAACAACCTTTTTTGAACCAGTTTGGAATTTTGAGAACCTGCCATGAAAGTGGCAAAATTCTGCCCTAGCTGTTTTATCCATTGAAAAGTGATCCATGAAGAATGGCAAACTGGTGAGATAGTTCTCTATTCTCTTCCCACTTAACATGGTCTTGATAATTCCCAGTCTAATTTATTGATTTTGTTGCTTCTGCAGCTCATAAAGTACTGAGTGCAGCTGCGCCCATTTTTATTTCCTAAGAAAGTTTGTGTATGATTTTTAATAATGAAATATTTTGAAATAATTAACTTCCATTAAGAAAGACAGTGTTGCATTTGGCGCTTTGCAGCATATAAGGTTCCCTAGTATTTTTCCTTCTAATACAGCCAAATAAAGAAAGATAGGGCCCTGCATACTTATCCCTAATTAATCTCTTTGGAAATAGTATTGATAGCTAATTTCAACCAATTTTTCAAGGCAATTTACAAAATCATATTACCATAGCTTGAGAATCTGCCTGAAGTCTGCAGGGTTTTCTGGGGGCTGCAAGATAATGTTGTTTTTTCTGAGTCCTTGGGAGATAGCTCATAATGGAATATTAATTCTAGTAGAAGGGAGCCATTTAGTGTAGTAGTTAAAGGCACAACAGTAGGATTATGGTTCTTCACCACATTTAGGCATGAAAGCCAGCTTGGGAGTTTGAGCCAGTCACTTTCTCTCAGTCCTTGAAACCAAGTTTTGGCAAGCCCCTTTTGAAATGTTGCCAAGTGACAGCATGGGCTTTTCCATATAGTCAACCAGGAATCAAGAGTGCTCAAAGAATCATAACAACAGACCTAGAGGGCATTTGGTGTCCTGCCCCTGGAATGGTAAAACACTTGTGGCTTTTTGAGATATTGTTGGAGTATAGTCTCCATCACTCGCTGGGACTTTAAATACAACAATGTATTTACTACATAACTCATTGATCTATGTTATAGCAATTGTAAAATTCAATAGTTTGATATTTTGAGGAAACATACACTATTTATAGCATTACTTCAGGTTTGTAACAGGAATGTTTTTTTACCTAACTTATTAGTAAGGTCTCTGGTCAAAGTGCAAAAGTGATTGTTTGCTCATTAAGAGGGCATACTGTCATTTTGTAATCTTTGTATTTGTTCAGCAAGAAAAACAGCTTTTTCTTGTGGACATTGGAAGGGTGAGGGATCTATCTGACTTTTGCACAGTTTTAGCTGACTTTTTTAAGGGCAAAAATTACAAAGAAGCAAGCAGTGAAGATATAGAATATATGAATGTGTGTGTGTGTGTTTTCTTTTCTTTTCATAGGTCTTTATATGTTTTTCTCTTAGCCAGGTTCTTCCTACGTAAACCAAGATTTTTATGCAGCCCCAGTTCAGTGAAATCACAATCCACTAGTTTCTAGGCTTTTTTCTGGCAGCCAGCAAACATCCTGCTGCCCATTGGGAGACTAAGATAGATCTATTTTGGACTTGTAAGTCCTCATCAGTTAGCCACACCCTCATCCCATGTATCCCCCGTGTGTGTGTGTGTGTGTGTGTGCGCGCGCGCACACACACACACACGTACAGATACACACACACACGTACGTACGTACGTTTTCCAGTGTAGTTGAGAATCTGCAGTTGGAGGGCTTTTTTTTTTTGCAAGATTTGTTACTCTGACTTGTGAGTGTTCTCACTTTTCGCCTTTACGTTTCTAATATTCCAGCTCCCCTCAACTGCACTTTATATCATTCTGACTATTCTTCCTCTCCTGATTCATATCAGTCTAGCTGCCCATCAAAGTATTCAAACCAAGATGAATTTGAAAAGGGGCCTGGTAAATTTATATCTGATTCCGAAATTTTAGGAACAATGGGAACCAGGCTTAGAAAAATCAGGATTTCTGTGAAAACAGACCCTTAAATACCATTATGAGAAGCTCTCTTACAATCAAATAGATCATTCATCTTTTTCTGCAGCTGCTATAATTGTTACTGCATATGATAGCTCTCAGTTCAGTCATGTGCATATTCCTCCTTATAATATGATTTTCCTTAAAATAAAGTTTGTGTAGAACTTCATGTTTATACGGTAGCATAGGCTCCTATAAATCTTCATCTGTTTTTTTTTCTCCAGGTAGAGTAGTACAGCTTATTTTATTCTGGTATCTTAAGATGCGTTGGAAGTAAAAATTTCAGAATTCTCTGCTATCATATTTCAGAGAGATTTCTGGGAGTTGTAGTCCCAAAACATACTGTATCTAGAAGCCATCAATTTGAATTTTGCTGAATCATACAAGCAGCAGTCACCATCTTCAGCTGTATCACCATTTATAGCCAAATCAATAGCCATTACCACCATCAGCCATAGTCCACCATTTTCTTTATTACATTAAAATCAATGGACCTAATTATTCCATATATAGAATACAAGGTCTAATAGATTTCTCTTGCTGATGTTGCACAGCAGTTACTAGTTCTGTCCCATTGTAGAACCTACAGGTTGCCATTTTGGTGTGCAGCTCTTGATAGGTGACTCTTCATGAATCTGCTTAATCTTCTTTTAAAATTGATCTTAACTACCGTATTTTTCAGAGTATAAGATGCACTGGAGTATAAGACACAGCTTAGTTTTTGGGGAGGAAAATAGGAGAAAATAATCTGCCTACCAGGTATTCATCTGGCTAGCGTTCTTAGTATGGTTATCTTATTAGTTTGCTGGTTTTTTATCCCCTGCTTGGGGATAAAAAACAGCTTCTAAGGAACAGAAACAGCTGAGGAAGCATCAATGAGAAAAGCAGGCAAAGCATAGGGAGATCCTTCACTCGGCTAGCACCTAGTTAGGGATGAAAAAAAGCTTCTAAAGAACAGCTGAGAGTCGGAGCAAAGCATGAGATCACTTCACTGGCTAGTGCCTTGTTAGCGCCTTATTAGGGCTGAAAAAAAGCTTCAAAAAAACTACATTCGGAGTATAAGATACACCCAAATTTTCAGCCTCTTTTAGGGGGGGAAAAGGTGTGTCTTATATTCTGAAAAATATACTACTTCATTCAGAACAATTTATAGTAACATTGTGAAGTTGCTGCTTAGCCCAGTGGTTTGTTGGTTTATTTTTTTGTTATACTTGTATTACATGTGATGCAGTTTTGCTGAGCACACTTTTTCTGTAAGATAATTCAGTTTATGAGAAAATCATGAACCTGGATATCTGTGCAGCCCTGCTTGAAAATGGGAAAATCAACGTTGATTCAAACAGCCTTCCACAATCTACTATCCATCAGTTTATTAATCTAAAATTCTAATATTGCTGTTGATAATGCATGATAGGATCCATGATAGGGATCGAACCCTATTGGAGGATACCAAAATGGAAATAAGAAGATTAAAAGTGATCTTAATAAAGATTAGAAATTAGATTATAATTCCTTGGTATCCTTTCCTGGAAGCTGGAAAACTTGTAAAATTAAAGGATTGATATATTTAAAAAATAACTTTTGAACATGTTGGGAAAAAGACAAATTAGAAAATTTATACATCATGAATTCTTTGTAAAAGAAATTGCCTTTTTCCTTACTGCTTATTTCCCCGAAATGTAGAACAATCTGCTCAGGTACAAACAGTGCTAAAACAAGAAACCAGGCATAATAAACCACAGAATAAATAAGCTGTTCTGAACAAATAAGTGATGCTATTCTTTTTTAGATCTCTAGAGGTGGACATAAAAATGGGATTCATTCACTTTCAAGCATCAGCTATTGGTTATGGCTTATGTGTGTTTATATAGGTTGTTTTAACCATTGTCTTCAAACATGCTTGATGCACTAGTTCACACATCATATTGTGTCTTATGCTGAGCTAAAACCAAGCAAATCGCTCTATCACTTAATATAGTATGTACATCTAATGACAGGCCTAGTAGTTGGTTTTTGCAGGTTGTTGATTTGAATCTAATTTGCTTTGGTATTCTTGGCCATAATACCTTGTTTTGCACTTTTCAGAAAAGTATTTCATGGCCTGTTCAGTTGAATCAAGTTCAGCACAAGCAATGTTACCAAGTTCAGCACAAGCGAACAGATGCATATAATTATTGATTAAGACAGGATTCATAAGTAATTTTTAATGTGTGAATATATGATACTGTATTCATTGATTGGTTTGATGTATTACCATATTTTTTGGAGCATAAGACGCACCTTAGTTTTGGGGGAGGAAAAAAAGGGGAAAATATTCTGCCTCTACCTATCAGCATCCATCCATATTCATCTGGCTAACGTTCTTGCAGCAAACAACAAACAGCCTTGTCAGCTTCAGCACATTATTGCAGTCTGATTTGGCATGAGCAGCTGATTGGCTGGTGGATCAGCCTCCTGTAATACCCCCAATCAGCTGTTACAGGCTGCAGGAACCATCTCCGCCTCGTGTTTCTGGGCAGTTCCAGATGGCAGGGATCAGCGGCCTCCTCACTGATACTTGGATTTTGATAACAAGTAGCCTACGCACATTTAACTGGAGTGGGGGGATGGGTGGTGGTGGATGATTTTCATGGGGGTAGAAGAAGGACTTGGCACCAAAGGCTCCATTCCCGAGATGCGCCTACCTATAGCCATAGGCGTTGAAAGCCTGGCTTTCTCGCACCAAGGTCCAATAGAGATGCAGTGCTTCAGTCATCTTGTAAACGTGATGCCCAATACAATACAATGCAATTTATTATTAGAGTCTTAGACCAGAACAAAAAAAAAGCACTAGGTATATATACACTTAAGAATTCTAGTATGAAATAATAAATAATTAAAATCTATAATAAAACCCAGTGTCAATTATACATGGTCTGAATATACAATAGTTGCAATCCCTAAACTGCATGGCCCATTGTAGGTTCATCGCTAAAAGGGAAACGATTAAGCAGTGCAAAGGGTTAGCCACTCCACCATCGCTATGGTGGAGAAGACACATCAAGAATGATGCCCGTTTTTGGGAATCTCTGTTGCCTGGAACCACCCAAAAACTGCCATTCCAGGCAATGGGGATTGCTAAAAACGAACATTGCATTTTTGGTCTTCACACACTGAGAGATTGGCGGCAGCAGCGGTTAGGGTTCTGCTTGAAACAGTCCGAAAACCGCCATTCCAGGCAACAGGGATTCCCAAAAACTAGCATTGCATTTTCGGTCTCCGCAGGTTGGGAGATCGGTGGTGGTGGCAGCAGTTAGGGTGCTGCTTGGAACTGGCTGAAAACCACCACTGCTGCATTTTCATGAGGGTGCAAAGCTATGCGATTCAGGCTCCAACCAAGGCAGCAAAGATGCAGGGGCTTGCCGGGAAGCCTGGCACTGTGTTTACGAGATGGCAGCGTCCAGGAGGACTGCAGTACTACGTCTCTATCAGGCCTTATTGCAAGAAAGCCAGGCTTTCAAAGCCTACGGCTATAGGTAGGAACATGGGGACGTCTCTGGAGTGGAGCCTTGGTGCCAAGTCCCTCTTCTGCCCCCATGAAAATCACCCCCCACCTCACCCACTCCAGTTAAATGGAGGGTGATAGGGTTTGTTTTAAATGGATAAAAAGATCTGTGCTGTTCGTTATCAAAATCTGAGTGGTAGTGAGGATGCTGCCTGGAACCACCCAAAAACGTGATGTGTGGAAGCCAAAAACGTCTGAAGGGTGGGGACCACTGGGTGGGTGGGTCTACCTTTGGAGTATAAAACGCACCCAAATTTTGAGCCTCTCTTAGGGGGGAAAAGTGTGTCATACTCCAAAAAATATGGCAGTTTGTTCTCCATAGCTTTTCTGAACTTTATGCCTGCCTATATATTTTCCCTCCTTTTCAACAGTACTGAGCGATGTCATGGCTTTGGTCACTGACCTCTTAAGCAGTTATAAGAACGGCCTGAGAATTTGGAAATTGCAAGATTACTTGCTGACAGATAGAGGACTTGATCTCGAGAAGGTCAGCATTGCCCAGGGCTACAAAGACACAGTGGAATTTTTAGAGCAAAAGATGCCTCAATTGACGTTGAAGTACCAAGCTATCAGGCTTAATACTGTTGTCATTGAACCTCACTCAGGTAATGCCTCACTTGGATAGATCCATCACTTCGGGTGATGGTTATTGTCATCCATAATGTGAGGGGTGAGTCTTGCATGTACATATAGAGTATTTGGATTCGGAGTGAACTAAAATAAGAAAAAAGTTTGGCCTATTAAATGTGCTGGGCTAAGTCTAAACTGTAATCCTCCTTCAAGTATGAAAATCGGCCAGTTATTTTCTGTAGTCCAAGCTAGCTCACAATGTTGTCATGGAATAAGTAGGTAGCCTTATGTATGCCAAAGTAAGTTTTAAAAACATAAAAGCAAGGAATAAATTGCAAGTGGTCCTTAATTTATGATCATTATTTTAATCACAATTTTAAATTCAACTCGTGCTGAAAAAAGTGACTTAACAGCTCATCCCTGAAGCTTTAATAGTCATACTACCTTCTCAGTTATGTGATCAAAATTTGGGCACATGTCAACAACTAGTCTCATAACGACTGATTTAATGACTACGTTGCTTAGTAACTGAATTGTGATTATAAATTGAGGACCATCTGTAAAATCCAATAAATAATCTCTTTCCTGCTTCTCACTTTTTTCCTCTCCATCCAGTGGTAAAAGAAAGCTATTACAGTTTTTTATCACTTCAAAATGTTATAGCTATAGTGACCGACAAATCATCCCTGAACAGAATCACCTGCCATGTATCAATCTTGTTAGCAAATGTGCATTGGGGAAAGTTGCACAGATTTGGGAAAGACCTGATAAATTAGGGCAATCTTTTGTTAGGGAGAATTTTATGCGGGAAGTACAATACTTGCCTAAAAAATGGAAGACTTTCATGAAATTTGTATAGAAAAATACAGGTGGTGTTGGGAAAAATGTGTATAAAATTCATGTACTCCATGGCATGGATTTTCTGAGCTTTAGGATTCACTGAAAAGTTGAAATGTATTATTAAATCCCAATAACAATTGCAAATTCTGCCATTGGTGATACACATTTATCCTGCTCCTGGAATGGTAAAACACCCTTGAGATATTGTTGGAATATAGTCTTCAGCATCCCTTGCTGGACTTGAAATCCAATAATGGGCCTCAAGTTACTCACTGGTCTATGTTATATCAAATGTAAACAATAGTTTGGTATTTGGAGTGGACATACACTCAAAATTTAATTGTATATATTCTATTTATAGAATTTTTTTTGTAATGAGAAAGTTATTCAACTTAACTGTTATTAATAAGTTTCTGGTCAAAGTGTAAGTTGTTGTTTACTCATTAACAATAAGAGCACACTGCCGTGTAGTCTTCATATTTGCTGAGCTAGAAAAACAGTGTTTTCTTGTGGATATTAGAATGGAGAGGGATTAGTTAGACTTTTGCACAATTTCAGTTGACCTTTATAGAAAGAGGGCAAAAAAAAAAATAGAAAGAAGGCAAACAATGAAGAAATAGAACATACATTTTTCAAAAAGCTCCAAATGCAAACATTTTAGTGGCTTATATGTGTTTCCTTGTTTGAATTTAAATTTATTGTGGAGAAGTTAAAATCCAAAGCTGCTTCATCTCACTATGGTCTAAATTGTCCAAGTTTAGGCAGAGCTGTTTTCATATCCTACATTGTGAAGGTGGGTCTTGATTTTAAGATCTTCTGCAGCTTGATTTTATGCATTGGAGCTGAAGGGGGTAGTAATGTAGGTTACAAGCAATCCTCGTTTTACAGTTATTTCTTTAATGACTTTGAAGTTACAGCAGCCTAGGAAATTCTGGTTTATGACCTGAACTCATACTTGTGACCATAGTACCACCCCCTCAGTCACATGATTGCAGTTCAAGCACTTGGCAATTGGCTTGCATTTACTACTGGTTGCAGTATCCTGCAGGAACATGATCACCATTTGCATTTTTTCCCAGTTTCCAACCAAAAACCACCATTGGGAAGCTAGATTTGCTCAGTGATCATGTGGTTTGTTTTACAACTGCAGTGATTTACTTAACAATTGCTATGACAATTATTAGGCCTGACTCTTCAGTGAGTTATGATGGAAATACTGGCTCCAGCTGTGGTTAAATGTTGCGGACTATTTGCATAGCCCCAAATAACCATGAAATGCCAGGTCGCCTGCCCTTAATCTGCCTTTAATGGTGAACCATGTTCTCTTGAGGTATTTATTAATTTAATTTAATTTAATTTAATTTAATTTAATTTAATTTAATTTAATTTAATTTAATTTAATTTAATT
>JANHZT010040402.1:0-10033 GCA_032468215.1 Stegonotus admiraltiensis | reverse complement strand
GGCCTTATTGCCATGCGTTCAAAAGCCCGATTGGGCTTATTATCAGGGGATGTCTTATTTTGGGGAAAACAGGGTAGCAACCTATTTTAATCATCAAAACCCAAAGTTTCATTTTCTTCCTCCCTCTCTTTTAATCAGGACATCCAGAAACAGTTTCCAAGTGGAAGCAAAACTAGCTACAGTCTTTTTCCCCCTAATTAAAATAGTTAATTTGCCATTTCTGCCAGTTCCATCATGTTTTTTTCTATCCATTCTTCTATTGTGGAAGTTGACGCATTTTTATAAAGTTCTCACTGTGGTCAGCATACATAGTAACAAAGTTGTAACTTTTTTTCCCCAAGATCTTTATCCAATAATCTTAAAAGAAACATTTCTGGTTTCATTGTATGTTTGTTTGAGGATCATCTGGATTAAAACATAAATCTGGGCCCAGTCTTCCTTTGCTTTGAGACCCCTATATTTGATTTTTAAAAAGTTCCTTCTTTACATTTACACTTCCAATAGACACTTGAAATGTCTTTATACATCTTCGACAATTTATCAAGTATTAAATAGCAATGATACATCATTTTATAAAAATGTTCTTTCAAATTTCAGATTAGTGCACATTTTCAGGCCTTTAATCCACATATTTACACATGTTTTAATGTTTGAATTAAATCCACATATTTTAATGTTTTAACTTTCCATGTCCAATGTTTTAACATTTTTAACCTTCTGTTTTACACTGATATTTATGATATTGTAATTTGCTCAAAGTCACTTGATAATGAAATGGGCAGACTATAAATTTAATAAATAAAAATATTTTCCCATTGCTCAAGCATTGTATTACAACTAGTTTTTTGCTCATCGAATCATACAATATTTAATATATATTCATTTTCTAGATTCAACTTCAGCAACCTTTTACAAACCTTGGCTATAAGAGAGTCACTATTAGCACACAATATAGTTTCAAATTAATTTTGAACAGATTCAAAATCATGACTTTTCTCATTTAAATTAAATCTTTCTTTCCGTTGTAAGTATGAAAGCCAGTGACAAACCTTCTGACTTGAAATTAGGTTCACCTTGAGTAAAAGCTATTATTTCACCCTAAATCCATCAAGTTGGTTTACTGTCATTTCCTTTCAAAAGCTTTCTGGGGTGACACCCAAGGAAGTATCTTCGAAGGCAGTCTTGTTTTATACCGTATTTGTTCCAAATTATTAAGACGGCATATGACTCTTAAAGTTTGCATTCAGTTTAATCTTATCATACCATAAATAGGTATGCCATCCAAATCTCAGTTCATGGCCACTCCAAATTTTTATAGTCACCCATTCTTTCATCTAGAATCAAACTCACCTTTCCTCTTTTTTAAGTATCGTGCAATAATTTATAGTTAATTCCTTGTTTTTTCCCCCTTGCCATATAATGTCATCAAGGTTTGGAGTCTTTTATTTCAGAACCTGGCATATAAATTTAGGAATATCCTTTTGTTATGGTTTGAATGCAAGAGAAGTCAACAATATCAATAGTATCTAAAATAAAAACAACATTTTTGGTAAAACATTCATTCTGGTTATAAAAATCCTATCCAACAAAGATAATTGCAATTCATCCCACTTAGGAAAGTCCTTTTAACACCATTCCAGAAAGGTATATTACTGTTTTGAAACAACTTAGAATTTGTATTTGACAGTGCCATTCCAAGATTTTAACTTTTTTTTCTACCTTAAAACATGAATTCCTTATTAAGATTACATATTCTTGGGCAACAATGATCTCAACTGACATCTTTATTTTCTCTGTATTTTAAAGCCAGATAAAACTGCAAAGTCATTTATAGCTTCTTCATCAAATATTCCAACCCAGTCTTTGAGTCTTGCAGAAATATAACTAAGTCATTGCAAAAAGCTCTTAGTTTATAAGTCACTTTTTAAATGTTCGTACCCGTAACTTTTTCAACTTGTCTGATATTGCTATTCAAAACTTCCAAAACTTAAATGAAAAGCAGTGGTGACAGAGGGCAACCGTGTTTTGTACCCTTTTGAATCTTGCATGTTAGATAATTAGATCACCTTTAACAAGGATGTGTACTTGCTGGGGGGGGTGTAGATCTACTACCTTAAATAAATTGCTTTGAAAAGTCTATTTCTTTCAAGACTTCAACACCACTACCATGGAACCCCAGTTTAAGTTGTTAAATGCTTTTTTCTGCATTCAGAAATATCAAGGCTGCCTGTTTTGCATTGTGGTATTGCAAATATTCGATAATATTCAAGGCCATCCTGACATCATCCCTCAATTGTTTTTTTCAGCAAAAAGGTTCCCATGGATAAAAGTTCTGCAAAATGTTCTTCACAGGGGTGGGCTTCAAAAATTTTAGCAAGGGATTCTCTGCCCGGTTGCTGGGTGGCCATGGCCATGGTGGGCGTAGCCTAGTCAGTCTACTGCACTACGGTGGGAGGAGGGGGCGTTTTTGCCCTCCCCAGGCTCTGGAGGCTTTCCTCAAGCCTCTGGGAGGGCAAAACTGGAGGCCCTCTGGAGGCCCGAAACAGGCCTGTTTCCGGCCTTCCCAAATTTCCAGTAGGCCCATTTTTCACCTTCTCCAAACCTCCACGCACACCCTGCACTTACCTGCATCCGAAACAGGCCCTGTGGGAACTCCTGGGAGGGGAGGGGCAGGCAGGGCCAGCCATGAGTGGGATTTGGGGGTTTTCCGAACTGCACAGAATCTTAGCTAGAGGTTCTCCTGAACCCCTGTGAACTCCCAGCAGCCCACCCTGGTTCTTCAACCTCCCACCCAATATGACCATAAAAAGTTTGTAAGGAAATCAATCTATACTTTTTTTGTTGATGTGATTTTGTTGATGTGACCTTCTTTAGGAAGTAAGACAATATTAGCTTCCCTCTACCTTTGAGGCATTTTAGATATAGGTAGTCCTTGACTTCCAACCCCAATTAGGCCTAAACTTTTTGTTGCTAAGTGAAACAGTTGTTAAGTGAATTTTGCTCCTTTTAATGACTTTTCTTGCCAAAGTTCTTAAGTGAATCACTGCAGTTGTTAAGTTAGTAACATGGTTGTTAAGTGATGCTGGCTTCCCCCATTGACTTTGCTTGTCAGAAGGTTGCAAAAGGGGATCATGTGACCCCAAGACACCTCAACTGGCATAAATATGAGTCAGTTGTTAAGTTCCCTAATTTTGACCATGTGATCATGGGAATGTTGCAACAGTTGTAAGTGTGAGAAATGGTCAGTGCCACTGTACCTTTGAATGGTCACTAAATGAACTGTTGTAAGTCAAGGCCTACCTGTACCTGTATTACAGAGTTCATGTAGAAGGAATGGCAGAACCTGGCGGCAGAGTCAAAACAGGAATCAACCTAGAATCTCTATGTAGCCACAAATAGATTAAGTCCAACCCCCTTGAATTCCATTATCCCTTATCTAGTGCCAAAATAGTGCTAACCATTAGTTGAGCAGATTCTTGTGCATAGGCATGATCTATAAATCAGTTTAATTGGAACTACACATGTTGTCCTGTTCTTCCACACCTGACAATTCATTATATCTTTCAATGGCTACAGGAATTGTTCTTCAAAGCATTTATAATATTGGCTTGAAAGTTCATCTGGGCCTGGAGCTTTGCCTGTTTTCATCTTTTTAAAAGGATCTGGTATTTCAAAAGTAGTTATTGGATCATTCATGACTTGCCTTCGCGCTTGTGAGAGCTTTGGTAAATGTTGCTTTTGCAAATAATCATCTATTTTTGGATGTCTACTTCTTTTTTCTTACACAAGTTAGAATAGAAATTTCTAAAGGACTTTTTATTAGAGTCATCATCTGTTAGTGTTGTTGCACCTTCCTGGGTTTTTCCAATCCATTGTCTCGTCTTTTTCTTTTCTCAGTTGGTATGGCAGCCATCTTCTTGGTTTGTTTGTGAACTCACAAAGTCTTTGTTTCTCATAATTCAGTTTTGTTTCTGATAGAAGAAGTGTTGTTCGTATTTCAGACAGTCAACATAGATAGTTGCAGAATGTAGTAACTTAATTTGGTGTAAAATGTTACAGTCTATTGATGCCTTCTGAAACTCAGTTTCTTTCTTTTTAAGTTCATGCAATACCCTTTAAATCTTTTCTTGGAATGTCTTCTTTTCAAAGGGGTATATTGAATGAAGTAGCTGCACATAACAGCTTTATTTGCTTCCCCAAAAGTCATTAAATCTGTACCTTTATCCAAATTATTATCAAAACATTCATGTAGTTTGTCTTGACATTCATTTAGGACCTTCTGTTTCTATAAAATAGTTTCATTCAATCTCCACCTATGATGCAAAGTCTTTTTTTAAGTATCAAAAGAACTGGATGATGGTCAGAGAAGGTTTTAGGCAAAATGTCCACTTTTGAAATTCTGTTAGCTAAACTCTTAAAGTCAGATCATATCAATTCTTGAAAATAGTTTATATCTTTCTGGAAAAGAAAATATATTCTCTTCCCAGTCCATTTCTATGCCCCCATCAACCAACATTCAGTTGTCCATCAACTCAAAGGCTTTCAGGAATTTTGCCTTGAGAGGATTTTATCCCTTTAATTGATCTTCTGTCAAAAGCTAGAGAGATTACTCCATTTTGATTATCCAATAGACACCAATTTTCATAGGAAAGGTGTGACACCTGAACAGTTACGTATTTGAAGAATTTCACTTCACATTCATTTGGTACATACATTTCAACTAGTATTCCTTTTATCCCATTCAGCTCCAATTCTATTGCTACAAACCTACCATATTAATCTGATATTAATAATTTAGGTTTGAGCTGTGGTTTTGCATGTAATACAACTCCATTTATCTTTTTTGGGCTGAGCTGAAATGAATTCTTCTTCTAGTCTTTTATTACTCACATATTTCTGTCCTTCATTTTAATATGTAAGCTAATTATGTTTGTATTTAATTTCCTCAAATAATGGAATATCATCTTCCATTTTGATGGGGCATTGTCTCCATTAATATTCCATGTTAAATATTTTTATTCCATTTTTATGAAAATTGTGTTGTCGAAGTATTGTACTGTTTGCTCCTTCAGTCTCTTCTTGTTTTTCTTAGTCATGTAGCTGAATTTGATCTGAATTATTTTCCGTTTCCATCATTTCTTGTATCCCATCCAAAGTCAGTTTGTGTTTCAGCAAAAAGTCCTTCACTTTTTCTATAGAATTTAGAGTGAACCTTCATTCTTGCTACACAAGGATCATCCCGTTCAATTTATCCCAACAGAATGGGATCTTTCTCTTTTTCAGAATGTCTGTCAAGAAGGTATATGCTTTTCTTTTCCTCAAGACTCTGACAGGAATTTCTTTTAAAGTATTACATCCACATTGTCAATCTTCAATCTGATATTAAAATGGCAGCTCAGGATTTGTCTCTTGTTTGTTTCCTTAAAAAGTTGATTAGCACACCGCTCAAGATTATTCTAATTGTGATATAATGGAAGTTTATTATGTATAGTTTGTCCACTTCCAAGTCCATTTTTTTCTTCCTCACAACTTATTAATTACACCAAAACTTGAATCACCTTTCTCCTTTGTCTTTCCCAACAGCCACAGGGATGGCTTGGAACCTTAGATGTAATTCTTTCTTGTGTAGTTCCATCAAGGCAATATTGTTTAGATCACCCTTGTATTATATGTCCCTGTTGTCCATTGTGTTCTAAAAAGTTCACTTTATCATTTGCCAGTTTAACATCTTCTGCAATTTGATGCATCTCCTCATGGAGTACCTTACCTAGGGTATATTTCCCACTTTTGTCTTTATAGCCTGAATTGTTTGGGCTAAATAGTATTCCAACATAGCTCTCATGCAGTGCAATTCTCCTGTTCCAATTATTTACCAGCTTACATCTTGTAGTCATTTCTATAATTTAACAATGATCCTAAAAATTAATATTTTATATAAAACAATACCAAAAACCAAGGGTTTTTGGCTCCCTCATGTGGTAAAATAATGAATCCAAGCAAAAGGTATATTTCCTAGCACTAAATTCAGTACTGTAGTCTTTGTCTCCCTCTCGTGGCTAAAGGGCAAATCTGATTCAAACAACCAATTTAGCAGATTAGTTTTTACCGTAGTTTCCTCTTGTAGTTACTGCAATATTTAAATCAATTGTACACAGCAAAGCAATAGTTCATTAGATGTTAATTCCTGACCAACCTATTCTTTTTTTGTTTGGAAACGTCTATTCTCTCACAAAGTCACAATATATAAATCCAAAAAGATAGGCAAAAATTTTAAGAAGAAAACAAGTTCACAAAAAGTGTTTAAAGTTTCCTATAACTTTGAAAAGGAAGAGAAAAAACAATCAACTTTCTTTGCTGGCATGACTCTGTCACTCCCCTCCCCTCATATTTTAATGAAGTTTCAAAATGATGCTGAAATGATCAAAGTGATTCAACAAAAGGAAAAACGTAATCTGCCAGCCCCAAAAAAGCCTGGTTTACAACTCCAAGATAAGCAGGCAATTTAAGAACTAGCAGGGAAACTTTACTGTCCTATTTAAGTAAAGAGACAGCTGATTTTTCCACGGGAACATGGAATATTTATCCCACCTCCTAGCTGGACTCACCTGGAAGCTTCTTAGCTTCAGCTTCAGAGACCTTGCACAAAGCTACAGCTATCTGGAGGATCCAGGGGGTTGATTTGCCAGTCTTTCCCTATTTCAGAAAAGTTCCTTGGTTTAAAAAAAAAAGGAAAATAGCTCAGCACTAAAAAAACTGGGTCTCCAAGATTTTTGCTGAAACTGGTGCTCAAATGGCTATGTCTACCAAAAGTCCCAATAATGAAGCCATCTCAAAGAAGATATTTTGCAATAGCAGTAGCAATAGCACTTAGATTTATATACCACTTCACAAAGCTTTATAGCCCTCTCTAAGCAGTTTACAGAGTCAGCATACTGTCCCCATCAATTTGGGTCCTCATTTTACCCACCTCGGAAGGATGGAAGCAGTGGTGGGTTGCTCCCGGTTTGCACCGGTTTTATAGAACAGGTAGTAAAACTGGCAGGAGGCTCCGCCCACTGACCCTGATGTCATGAAAATGCTCCTGTGCATGTGCAGAAGCTTCTGCACTTGCACAAAAGAGCATGCGTGCACGCAAATGAAGCGAGCGTGCGCATGGCTCTGTTGCGAACCGATAGTAAAGGTAAGTGAACCCAACCCTGGATGGAAGGCTGAGTCAACCTTGATCTTGGTGAGATTTGAACTGCCAAGTTGCAGGCAGCCGGCAGTCAGTAGAAGTAGCCTGCAGTACTGCACTCTAACCATTGTGCCACTGGGGCTCAATAGCCATGGCTCAATAGTCAATAGAATACAGTTTTAAGACTATGGCAGTCTTATATATGTTGCAGGCATATACACGCTCACACACACACACACACACACACACACACACAGTGTTGAAGGTATGTATGCACATGCAGAAATCTGATTGTTTTAGGAACAGTAATAACTTTTATGAATATTAACACAAGAGTGATTTTACATGGTATCAGATTCTTCCTCTTGTTTGGCTCTTTATCCAACATAGTCCAGAATTAATGATTACATTGGGAACCAGAGAGAATGTAGAGTCTCTTGTAACACTGCTTTATCCCAAGCACCAATGGGAAGAAGAATCTCCAGTCAAGCTGCAGAAAGGAACAAAACTCCCAGATATGAGGGCTCCCTTTACTGTATTGGAATGGGACAACTCACCACAGCCAATTCACCTTGGCCAACTTGCCATGACCAACTCAATGTGGCCAACTCGTCATGGCCAACTTGCCATGACCAACTCACTGTGGCCAACTCGCCACAGCCAACTTGCCACAACCAACTCACCATGGCCAACTTGCTGAGGCCAATTCACCATGGTGAATAACCACAAAATAACTTGCCATAGCCATCTCGCCATGGGACAACTCAATACAGGACAATTCAGCAGCTAAAAAAGTTAAATTAATTTTGATGGAACCATAGCCAATAATAATAAAATAAAATAAATCCAGAAATACAAAGAATTACAATAATTTCAATGAAAAATATGGTCACCAATAATAAAAGTAACTGAATGAAATGATTAATGCACCGTTGAATTGTCCTGTTAGTTGTGGTGAGTTGGCCATGATGAGTTGACCACAGAAAGCTGTCTTAGACCACGGGTGTCAAACTCAATTGCATCACATGACACATCATGACATTTTTTTGCCTTTGTGGAGACAGGGTGGGTGTGGCCTGCACGTGACGCATCTGGCCCATTTTGGCCCATTTGGCCCAGTTTGACAGGCCTGTCTTAGACCTTTAGCACAAGGGTGAAATGCTCTCGGTTCAGACCAGATTGCCCGATCCGGTAGCGATGGCGGTGGGTGGCTGAGAGAACCGGTAGCAAAAATCCCTGCCCTCCCCCCGCCCATGCCCAGCTGAGCTGTGCGATCATCAGAGGCAATTTTTTTTCTTTTAAAAGCATTTTTTCTACAAGCTCTTCACGCACGGCCCCACTGCAAACCGGTAGTAAAGGTAAATAGAACCCGCCCCTGTTCTTCACCATGAAATCACCTTTGACTCTTAATGACCAGATATATAGATTTTTATCCGTGATACTCTGCTTCTCATTCTTCATGTCCGCTAATGACACCCTATTATTGCTATAATTTTTCAACCTCTTTCTAAAGAGATAGTAATTTCCTCCCCAGAAACCTCATCTGCATCACCTGATACCACAGAAACATCGCCCCCAGAAACCTCAGAGGCTTCATCTACAGAGTCCTCTTCCAGTCCCCCTCCAACCACCTCAGGGACTCTATCTTCTGAAAGCCCATCAAGTGCACCTTCAGAGGCCCCATCAAGTACCCCCACATCAACCTCAGGGACTCGGTCTCCTGAAACCACATCAAGGGCACCTTCAGAGGCTCCATCAAGTGCTCCCACATCAACCTCAGGGACTCAATCTTCTGAAAGCCCATCAAGGGCACCTTCAGAGGCCCCATCAAGTGCTCCCACATCAACCTCAGGGACTCAATCTTCTGAAAGCCCATCAAGGGCACCTTCAGAGGCCCCATCAAGTGCTCCCACATCAACCTCAGGGACTCGGTCTCCTGAAACCACATCAAGGGCACCTTCAGAGGCCCCTTCAAGTGCCTCACCATCAACATCAGGGACTGTACCTCCAGATCCCTCTACTACTCTTCCTCCAAAAACCTCCAAGAAACCTTCTTCTGAGAGCTCTTCAACTCCTCCTCCATCAACCTCTGAGCTTGCATCTCCAAAATCTACTTCAGCAACAGGTAAGAACACTGTAGCTTCTTTCACTGTTACTTCTTTTTTTGACACAATTCAAATTGTGAAATTTGACCACGTCTGAGAAAACATCCCTTTTATGAACAGACTATCACCTTACGGCAAGACGGGGAGCAAACAAATGTAATAAAGAAATAAATTGCAGATTCCCTTGGCATTCTAATATCCTGCCTTGTTTGGTATTGAGTCTGATGTTATTGGCAGTGCCCATAGTATGAATATAGTTATCCAGATGATCAGGTTTTTTCCAAATGTTTAACCAACACTTTTTAAAATCTGCATCTACAAATATCTCAGAGGAGACTGCGTTCAAGCACAGAGATATCTCCTGGAAAAAGGCATTGCTAAGCAATTGATAAAAAAATATTTTAAAATGGATTGCATTATATACGTACTATTTGAATTCTACCTTTTCTATTTTGAAGGAAGCAAAAGCTTTAACTCATCAACATCTTCATTTATTGTTCCACCTTCCTAATGCTCCTATTGCTTATCAATCACTTTTTGAAGCAACAGTATTGCATATTGTTTTAAAAACTTCCTTTGCCATTCCATTGGCAACCTTCAGTCTCAAAAGACTATGGTATCGTGCTCTGGAAAGAGTTCCTAAAACAGCATCTTGGGTGACTAACAAGGCCAATTCGAGAGTGGCAATCCCTTCCACATTGAGGGCAGATACATTCTGTCCCCTGCCCAGCCCCCAGATTTCACTGGTTCTGGG
>JANHZT010040354.1:0-10035 GCA_032468215.1 Stegonotus admiraltiensis | reverse complement strand
AAAATGAGGACCCGGTTTGTGGAGGGCAATAAGCTGACTTTGTATAAATATACAGAAGTATGAAGGCTATTGCTTAATGCACTGTAAGCAGCCCTGAGTCTCCGGAGAAGGGCGGCATATAAATAAAATAAAAAACAAAAACAAAAAACAAAAAATAACCTGCATAACCAACTCAGATAACAGGTAAAACAGTCAAATCCCATTCCTTCTATTAAAAGTTCCTTGAAAACACGTAAAAATATTTGATGATCTGAAGAAGAATCCTAGACTAGCCTTTTGTGGTGCCACTCGGTATTCATAAACAAATTTAACCAAATTAAGGAGACCAAATTAAGTTGTTGAGCCCAGCACCAGCTCAACACATCATAGTGTAGGGGAGCATCAAACTGCGGGGAAGTAAGAACAAACCTCCGGGGGGAGGAGACAAATGGAACACGGAGCACAGGTGATGGTGAAGGTTAGTAGGTGGACGGGCACATGGTGGCGGGGAAAGGAGACCCTGGTAAACATCATCAGAGTCCTGACGCCGACGAATGATGTCACGGGCAGCGATGCTCGACCAGCTGAGAGACGTGGAAGCCAACAAACATTTGATTGGACAGCAGGGCGGCGCGGAGTGTTAAAAGAGTTTCATCGGACGGAGTTGGATTATTTAGGGTATCGCATTTCGCGGGAGGGAGTAGAGATGGGCACCGAAAAGGTCAAGGCTGTGTTGGAATGGCAAGCTCCAGGAACAAGGAAGCAGTTGCAGAGTTTCCTCAGCTTTGCAAACTTTTACAGGCAGGTTTGTAGGAGGCCCTACAAACACCCAGAAAACTGTTTCCGAAACAGGTGCGCTGGGCGCAGTATTTCCGGAGATAAGTCCTTTCCTAAATTTACACATAAACCCTCCAAAGGCTTAAGTTTGCACATCATGCTAAGCTACTAAAAACCTAACCAACACTGAAACCAATCCAACTTTATACGTTGTACAAACACAGGCACTAAAATCTTTAACTGGATTATAGGTGTTGTAGGAACAAGGCCTGTGGACAAGGAGAAATTGTTTTTACATAGGTTTGCTCTGCTCTTATTTTTTAAACAGAGATATCTCATCCAATCCCTTCTTGCCTGCCCTTATAATACAGCCCTAATCCAAACCTTACAATCCAGCTGTCAGTTGTATTGGGCCTTCAGACCTGCCACCCACGAGACCAAGAGAACAGAATATTTGCAGCTTTGTAGGGTTGAACTGTAGAGTTCTTGATGCTCTCCGAGCTCGGTTGTTTTCTTGTAGACATTTCATGACCCAACCAGAGGTGGTATTCAGCCGGTTCGGCACAGTTCACCTGAACCGGTAGCGGAAATCGCAGGTGAGCCCACACCAGTTCTATGCCATCCTATTTAGGAATGTTTTTGAGGCTGGGCACGTGCACGGAAGGCGCGCACGCCAGCAAAGCATATGCACAGACGGCCAGGTGCATGCACAGAAGACACACACACCAGTAAAGTGCATGCACAGAAGACCGGGTGCATGCATGGTTGGGGCGCGTGCGAGCGAAGCGAGCGTGCACATGCGCTCGCATTTGCAAACCAGTAGGGAAAGTAACAGCGTTCTGTGCACCTTTGGCCTTATTTTTTTGACACGGTGGCTCAGTGGCTAAGACGCTGAGCTTGTTGATCGAAAGGTCGGCAGTTCAGCAGTTTGAATCCCTAGTGTTGCATAACGGATTGAGCTCCTGTTACTTGTCCCAGATTCTGCCATCCTAGCAGTTCGAAAGCAGGTAAAAAATGCAAGTAGAAAAACAGGGACCACCTTTGGTGGGAAAGTAACAGCATTCCGTGCGCCTTTGGCATTGAGTCATGCCGGCCACGTGACTACGGAGACGTCTTCAGGCTTTGAAACGGAGATGAGCACTGCCTCCTAGAGTCGGGAACAGCTAGCACATATACCTTTACCTTTACGAGAAAGTAAATGAATACCACCTCTCGACCCAACTATGTAACATTATCAGTGCACAGAGGAGAGTTAGGCCATAAAGCCGAAACAGGTTGGCACTGCATTGTGCCTGAAACAAAAATCCCAAACCAACTAAGAGAAGTCCAGCTAGAAAGAAATAAACTCTGTGTCAGGAGCATAAGTGACAAGAGTCTATTTATTGCTAAATTATGCCTATTCCTTAACAAACTTTGTTTTACAGACAGAGAAAAAGGAGACTGATAGAAGAGAATATTTGTAAGCTCAGGATTCAATGGTGGGCACCTTGCTGCTCTCTGAGCTTGGTAGCTTCTTGCAGACATTTCATTACCAAACTAGGTAACATTATCAGTGCTAGATGTAGCACCGATGTTGTTACCTAATTTGGTAATGAAACATCTACAAGAAACCACCAAGTTCAGAGAGCACTAAGGACCCAACAAAAAGGAGATTAAAAGATGATGAGAAGAGGTCCTGGGACTTCCTTTTCTTTCGCCTCTTCTTTTTCTGAACCTGTGGCACTTCCAAACTCAACTGATGCTCCTCACAAAAGTATCATCCCTTGCCAAAAATATCTCACTGTTGGAAAGCTGGATAAAAAAACTACAACAACCACCCACATTATTTTAAATGCTTTCCTTATACCGTAAGTTGAACAGCCCCCAGAGCAACAAAGATTGAAAAAACGTGAGCTGATATACATGTTGATTTTCCAGCAATGTCATCAAGTTATAGGATATAAGATTATGATACAAATAAGTTGATGAGACCCAAGAAAATGTGCAGAGAACAGCAGCAATCAAGATGATAAGAGGTTTGGAGCAGGGGTGCTATTCAACAGGTTCTGACAGGTTCTGGAGAACCGGTAGCGGATATTTTGAGTAGTTCGGAGAACCGGCAAATACCACCTCTGGCTGGCCCCATAGTGGGGTGGGAATGGAGATTATGCAGTATCCTTCCCCCAGGAATGGAGAGGGAATGGGGATTTTGCAGTATCCTTCTCCTGGAGTGGGATGGGAATAGAGATTTTGCAGTATCCTTCCCCTGCCAAGCCCAAGCCACGCCCACCAAGCCACACCACGCCCACCAAGCCACGCCGCAGAACTGGTAGTAAAAAAAATTGAATTCCACCACTGGTTTGGAGGCTAAATCATATGATGAACAGCTAAGGGAACTAGATATGTCTAGTTTAACGAAGAGAAGGCTTAAAGGGAGACATGATAGCATCTTCCAATCCTTGAAGGGTGTCAGAGGGGAAAGGGTCTTAATTTATTCTCCAGAGCACCTGAGGGCAGGACAAGAAGTCATGGATGGAAGCTTATGAAGGAGAGATCCCACCTAGAACTGAGGAGAAATTTCCTCAGGGTTTTCGCCTAATTTACTCCGCCAAGTTACATTTCCTGCAAGTTGACATGTTCTCAGTGACCGATTTGTTTATTTTTATTGATTGATTAATTAAATTTATTTGGCCGCCCATCTTAGCACAGGGTAACTGTGGGCGGCTTACAATATGAAACAGACAAAGCTATATAAATAAAATATTGAAGGCAGAACAAGAAGCAATGGATGGAAACTATCCAGGAGAAAACCAACCTAGGACTTGAGGAGAAATTTCTTGACAGAACAATTAATCAGTGGAATGACTTGCTTTCAGAAGTTGTGGGTGCTCCATCACTGGAGGCTTTCAAGATTGGACAATCATTTGTCTAGAATGATATAAGGACTCCTGCCGTGGGAAGGCTGTTGGACTCGAAGACCTCCAAGATCCCTTCCAGCCGTATGCAGCTATGTTTCTAAGCTCTGGAGAGGGTGGTCTCCATTCAGACATGTCCGATTCCAGGTGATTCCCTAGGCCTAGACCGTATCTCGCCACATTGTCCAATTTTGGATGGTTTCTTTCAGTTGTTTAACATGAGAAGTAAACAGGTTTATATCTTATCTCTGGAAATCTGACTTCCCTGTGTGTTTCAACCAGAGGTGGTTTCAGCCGGTTCGTACCGGTTCATGCGAACCGGTAGCAGCGACTGCGGCCGCCCACCCGCCAGAGCATAATGCTGTCCTATTTAGCCACATTTTCAAGGCCGGTGTTGTGACCCAAGCCCAAGTAGGTATTATCAGACACAATCAGTTCTAAACGAACAGATTTTATTAGAATAGCTCAGAATTAACTCATTCTCAGCGTAGTCCAAATTAAGTCAAAACAAATTCTTCATAACACAATTCTTCAGCCTTATCACCAACCTTGGTCTACTTTGGCAACCTGCCAAAGGCTTCTCTTGGCAAAAGTTCAGATGCAGAAGACGCCAACAAGAAATAAATGCAGAAAGACAAGAAACAAATCTATCAATGTTGTTTTCCGAGAAAGAGCCCAAGAGCCATTGCTGGTATTTTAAGCCTTATGGGAGGGGCCAATCATCTTCTGGCCTTACTCCCGAGTCATCCTTTTTGCTTTAGCTGCTCTTGCCTTCTGGCAGCTCTTCTCATGCATGCACTAGGAACAGGCTCCTCCTGTTCCTCTGCCTCTCTGCTGTCAGCCTCTGGAGGCTCCGGAGTCCGCACATCACTCCCAGATGGCCCTGGCCCCATCTCTGCCACCAATGCAGAGCCCTCGCCCGGGCTGTCCCCAGCGTCCAGGACTGGCCCATGTTCTTCCTCAGCTTCCTCACTGTCCGACTCCGCTGCCAGCTTCGCAGGCTGCCGGCGGACCACAACAGCCGGGTGTATGCACGGAAGGCGAGCACGCGAGCAAAGCACATGCACGGAAGGCTGGCCGCATGCATGGAGTGTGCATGCGAAGTGAGCATGCCCGCAGCAAACCAGCGGTAAGAATAGAACCCACCGCTGGCTTCAACCCATCTTTCACGCACATCTTCAAATATCACAGTCATCTTTGCTTTCTTCGATAAACATCATCCAACCTTGAAGCTTACACAATAAACATCATAACAGAAAATATTCTCTATGTGCTGGGTAATTATAATAATTATTCCGTAACTTGATAATTACGTCTTGCTCAGATGGAGGAAAGGGGAAAAAAAAAGGAATCTGAATTGCTTCCCTACCGAAAGCATCGCGTATTTATTTTCTTAAGGGGTCAAGCTGTTTGCGTGTGACCTTTGATGCAAACTTTGAAACCCTTAGCAGCTATTTACAACAAAAAGAAAGGAGTCTTCTTCAACCAGATTTATCCAAGTGAAAAGCGATTCAGTTACAGGGATCTTCCCAACTCGAGATATTAACTCTAACAGCCATTTTTTACGTCTAGGACAAAACTTTCTTAGCAGAATAAAAAAGTTAGAAAGGACCTTGGAGGTCTTCTAGTCCAACCCCCTGCTCAAGCAGAAGACCTTGTACACCATTCCCGACAAATGGCTATCCAATCTCTCTTTAAGAATCTCCAAGGATGGAGCATCCACAACTTCTGAAGGCGAATAATTTGAAGTTCCACCGAATAACTTTTCTTACAGTCAGGAAATTTATCCTTAGTTCTAGGTTGGATCACTCCTTGATAGGTCTCCATCTATTGCTTCTTATCCTGCCCTCAGGTGCTTTGGAAAATAGGTTGACTTCCTGTTCTCTGTGATAGCCCTTCAAATATTGTAAGACGACTATGATGTCACTTCTAGTCCTTCTCTTCGTTAGATGAGATAAACCCAATGTAGAACACAACAGTTCTACATATGTTTTATCCTCTAGTCCCCTACTCATCTTTTCCAGAGTCTCAACATCTTTTCTGTATCATGGCAACCAGAACTGGACGCAGTATTCCAAGTCTGGCCTCAGTATAAAGCAGTGTTATCAGATGCTATCTCTCTGTTGATGCAGCCTCGGGTTGCCTTGCCTTTTTTTTTGGCAGCTGCAGCACACTGATGGCTCCTATTCAAGTGATTGTCCACCAGGACTCCAAGATCCTTCTCAACTTGCTGCTATTGAGTCAGGTACGACCTATTCTATACCTAGAATAGAATAGGGCTGGAAGGGACCTTGGAGGTCTTCTAGTCCAGCCCCCTGCTCAAGCAGGAGATCCTATCCAGTGGTGGGTTTCAGATTATGTTGCTAGCGGTTTGCCGCGTGCATGCACGCTCGCTTCGTGCGCACCTGCGCCTGGTTCGCGCACGTGCCTGCCTTCCACACATGCACCCTGCCTTCCATGCATGCATTTTGCTCACGCGCGCACCTTCCACGCATGCGACTGGCCTCAAAAACGTGCCTAAATAGGATTGCATAGAGCTGGGGCAGGTGGGTGGACTCACATGCGATTTCCGCTACCGGTTTGGGCGAGCCAGTCCGAACCGGCTGAATACCACTTCTGATCCTATCCAGTGGTGAGATCCAATTTTTTTTTACTACTGGTTCTGTGGGCGTGGCTTGGTGGGCATAGTGTGGCTTGGTGGGCATGTCAGGGAAAGGATACTGCAAAATCCCCATTCCCTCCCCACTCTGGGGCCAGCCAGAGGTGGTATTTGCCGGTTCTCTGAACTACTCAAAATTTCCGCTACCAGTTCTGAGAACTACTCAAAATTTCCGCTACCAGTTCTGAGAACTGCTCAAAATTTCCGCTACCGGTTCTCCAGAACCTGTCAGAAGCTGTTGGATTTCACCCCGATCCCATCCCATTTATCTGTGCATTTTGTTTTCCTTGCCCATGTAAAAACCTTTCTTTTCTCACCACTGAATTGCATTTTCTTGATCATCTTGCTAACCAGCAGTCGATGCATTAGGCAGATGGCAACTCATTTTCCTGATAACGGAAGGATGTAGAAATGTTCCAAACAGGTAGTCCTCGACATACAATCACTGCACTCTTATGTCGTAACAGTCGTAAAATGGGTCACTCACTCGACCAATGCAATTGAATATCCCATTTTGCAGCGGTCATTCAGTGAACGTGGCAGCGCTAGTTAAGCAAACACCATGATCACGGAACGAATCAATGTTTCACAACGGGTGTGGATTTGCTGAAAACCAGAAGTGCCAATTTTCAGCAAAAAACGTCCTAAAATGTGGTTAAATGCTGCAAATGGTTGTTAATGCAGCTGTGTTGCTGAGCAACCAGAGATTGGTTACATGACCACGAAGGCACCGGACTGTCAGAACATTGCATCCGGGTCATAAGGAACAGAAATATTGGGCTCAATTGTGGTCGTAAGACGAGGACTACCTCCAATTGAGGAAATAAGACAGCCTGGTGGTGGTGATGATGATGATGATGATGGATGATGATTAATGACCATGAAGATAAGGAGGTGAAGGAGGAAATGCATTTTCATTTTAATATTCCGGGGGATTTTTTATCTGTCTACCAAATCACTGATATATATATACTCATTCCTCCTGTTAGACATACTAGGGTTAAGGTTAATCCTCTCAAACAGGTACTGACCCATCACCCAATTCATCGGTTCACCAATGTCTACATTCCCCCTCCCCAGATTCATGGCCCTGTGAACATAAACCTAAGAAAATCCAATTTGCTCCAATCCAAACGCCAGTTTGCATCCTAACCCTTCAGTGTAGATCTCATATGCTGCAAATTGAAAGTCTTCTGTGCAGCCGCCGAAGGCTGTTGAGTCCTTATCTAAAACCAACAAGTAGGGGGGCCGTATCTCTTACCCCTCCCAATTTATTGCCTGGGATGAAATCTAGAAATTCATGTGCTCTGATAGGAAATCAGTGACCTATAGTGTTGTGAGAATCTTGTGCCTTGTCTTGCTAAAAATAATAATAACAACAACAACAACAACAACAACAACAGATTAACTGGAGACCAACCATGCCATGGGATTAAAACGTGGAATGATGGTCTTAAGAACCGGAAAGCAGATTCTCACTGATGGCTAGTTCCTCATTCTAACAGGAGTTGTGGGACCAGTGAAGGGGTCTCTTCTCTCAAGAGGGATGAGAAAATATTAAGAGACCCCTCGTATCCTGTTAATTCCATCAATGTTATATGATCATCTACCATTGTTCTGACTGTTTCAAGGATTTTAGGCAGATCCGCTTTTTCTACATATTGTCTTATTTTAGCTTCTGGAATTATCTCCTGATCGTATCAGTTTTCCATAGTAATTCTGAATCACTTTCTTTTTATCCTCACTTTTGTAGTGGAGGTTTCCTTTCTTCATCCATTAACTGGTATATTAATTTCTTTTCTTTCTCCTTTTTCAATTTATACACCAACCATCTTCCTGGTTTGTTTGCGTTTTCACAGATAGGTTGTTTAGCGCTTTTAATTTTTTTGTGCTAGTTCTTCTTTATCTATTAAATTCAGATTATGTTTTGTTAATTCCATTTGTTTTTTTATATATATATACTTCCTTTGGGGTTCTTTTTGTAGTTCTATCTCTAATCCCTTATATTCTTCTTCTTCTCAGCAGTACTAAAATCTGATGTACAGGAAATAAATATAGAAATAAGCAATTGGGCGGATCATAATCCGATAAAAGTTATATGGAAGGGACAACAAAGGAAACTAAGATGGACCTTGAACCAATCAATACTAAAAGAAAAGGAATTTATTCAATATATGGAAAGAGAAATGGACTTTTTGTTTTTAAATAGAACAGAAAAGAAACGTCACTACAAAATGTATGGGATACAGCTAAGGTATATATTAGAGGACTAGCTATAACATATTGGAAAGGAAAATGAAAAGAAGAGACAAAAGCAAAAGAGACTCCTCGTATCCTGAAAATAAACTGTTTTATCTTCTCCCCTCAGGACGTCGCATGCCAAAACAACTAGATGCAAAGATACATTTTTCCCCCATGCCATCACTCTGCTGAATGTACCTAATTCCCAACAGCACTGTCTTATGCCTAAAGATACTTACCCACGTAGTATGGGTAAGTGTCACTATTATCCTTCTCATCTTCCTCATCCTTCCTACTACCTTCTCCTATCGGTATCTGAAGATTTATCACTTGTTGCTTGTATCTCGTGATTTGTGATTGTATCTTATGTTTATGATCTATGACTTATCACTTTGTTATTTTCTATGTATAATGAAAGCTTATGCACCGGAGAGAAATTCTTGTGTGTCCAATCACACTTGGCCAATAAAGAATTCTGTTCTCTTCTGTTCTGTTCTGTTCTGTTCCGTTCTGTTCCTATTATATTCTATTCCATATTTTCCATTCCATTCCATATTTTCTATTCCACTCAATTCCACTCCATATTTTCTACTCTACTCCACTCCACTCCCACTCCCACTCCCACTCCCACTCCCACTCCCATTCCCATTCCTTGGAAGTGTCCAGGGAGAAGGTAACCAATATATTCCTGGAATGCCCATCTTCAAACATCTCCATGGAACAGAGGTTAACTTTGATGTCTTAATGGCCGCTTCCAATTCTGATTTTAAGCAAAATGACCATTTTTAGGAGAACAAAAGCTGAGCACCATAAAGAGAGGTTGAAGGAAGCGGGAACGTTAAAATGTTAGAAAGAGCAGACAAAGGGGAAAATAGGAAATCCCCCTTCAAATGTCTAAAAAAATGTCTTACAGAAGAAGCTAAAGAGCTGTCTGGCAGGATTATAAGGTATTAGGACACAAATAATGAATTGAAATAGGAGGGAAGCAGTTTGAGAGCAGAAACAAATATCCAGACATGTGGCTATTTTCTGTCCTGGGATATGTCCAGAGACTGGCCAGGAAATCTCTCAGGGAAGGTGGATTTTATGGTCTTAAGGGCCCTTCCTTCCTTCCTTCCTTCCTCTCCTTCCTGCATTCTCTCTCTCTCTTCTCTTTTTTATTTTCTTTCTTTCTCTTTTTCTCTCCCCTCCCTTCCATTTGATCTTTCTTTATTTCTTTCTCTTTCTTTGTTTCCTTCTCCCTTCTCTCCCTCCCTCCCATTTCACTTTTCTTCCTTCCTTTTCTCTTTCTTTCTTTCTTCTCTCTCTCCCTTCCTCCCTCCCATTTGACCTTCCTTCCTCTTCTTTCTTTCTCTCTCTTTGTCTCTCCCTCCCATTTGACCTTCCTTCCTTCCTTCCTTCCTTTTTTCCTTCCTTCCCTCTTTTCCCTCCCTCCCTCCCTCCCTCTCTCTCTCCATCCCACAATGGGTCATACAGGTAGTCACT
>JANHZT010040211.1:0-10043 GCA_032468215.1 Stegonotus admiraltiensis | reverse complement strand
CCAATTGCATCCTTTCTATTAATTTTAGTAAAAATTGCCAATTCAGTCTATCAAAAGCCTTCTCTGCATCCAAAAAAACCAGCACTCCAAAAAAACCAGCACAACACTGTTGTTAAGTGAATCTGATTTCCCCATTCATTTTGCTTGCCAGAAAGTTGCAAAAGGGGACATGTGACACTGCCATTGTCATAAATATAATGAATAGCCAACCATCTGAATTTTGATCACGTATCCATGGGGATGCTGCAATGGTCATAAGTGTGAAAAATGGTCATAAGTCATTTTTTTCAGTGCCGTTGTAACTTTAAATGGTCACTAAGTGAACAGTTGTAAGTAAAGGACCAGCTGTAATGTAATGTGGCTTCTCAGCAGCCATCATTTTCCCAACTATTTGTCTTGGGTTGGCATTGTCAATTGTTGACCTCATCTTATTTTTTTTTTTAAAAAATTATTGCTCTTGCAATAATTGCAGTGTTTTTCTCTTCAGCAAACTATCCCTTAAGTCTTCCTTGCAAGGTGGATTTGATTTAAATCAAGTTGATTTAAATCATGATTTAAATCACCAGTAAAAAGGCTTGATTTAAATCAACTCGATTTAAATCATAATTTTTAAAGAGCAACTGTGATCTCTGTCCTCCTCTGACCTACAGTTGACTCACTGACAGTCCTATTCACTTTAATGGGATGGCTGGTGATACGGCAGTGACATAACAAGGTGAGGGATGTGGTGGGCAGCAGTGAGTGAATGCTTGCTAACAGGCACTGCCATGATGGATCTGAAATGACATATGCTCTTTAAATGTAAGGATTCATTCTTGTTGATAGTTAGAATCTTTAATATTATTATTTACAAACAAAATGAAGGTTTCCTATTTAGCTTGCAGAGATTGGATTCATTGAATGAGTTGTAAATTTTGACGAATATAAAAGCATCATGCTACATAACTTAGCTCCGTTTCATGCTGAATAAACTAAATTATTAATGTATCTTAAATAGAAAACTATATTTAGATAGATTTTTACTCCAAAAGCATTTTATTAAAATAAATTTGACAAAAATAAAAAAAATCCAATTTAAATCAAAAATCCTTTTTGATTTTTTTTTAAAAAATGTTGATTTTTATCCACTCTGTGTTCTGTTCTAATAATTGCAACCTTGTCATACAAGTTCTTCAATAGACAGATGATGTGGTATGCTTATTCTTTTGAGGTTATGTTCATCAATTTGCATTTATCTGCTCAATCAAAACTCTTTGTATAATTGACAAATTATAAAATCAACATTTTTAAAAAAAAATCAAAAAGATGAACACTACTATCAGCTGTTCCAGGCTGTGAGGATTACCACCGCCCATCGCCACCATTGCCGCTACTGCCAATCGCCGACTCTGCATGCCCTGTTTTTGGTCTCAGTGCATCCCATTTTTGGCCTCCACACGCCCCATTTTTGGCCTCCACGCCAGAGGTGGGTTTCATCAGGTTCTGACCAGTTCTGGAGAACCGTTAGCAGAAATTTTGAGTAGTTCAGAGACCCGGTAGTAAAAATTCTGACTGGCCTGCCCCTATCTATTCTCTGCCTCCCAAGTCCCAGCTGATCGGGAGGAAATAGAGTAGGGTGGGAATGAAGTTTTACAGTATCCTTCCCTTGCCATGCCCACCAAGCCATGCCGCGCCCACCAAGCCACACCCACAGAACTGATAGTAAAAAAATTGAAACCCACCACTGCTCCACGTATCCCATTGTTGGTCTGTTCCAGGCAGTGGGGATAGGTGATGACAGTGGCAATCCCACCATCTGGAATGGGCCAAAAATGGGCCACACAGAGGCCGAAAATGGGGTATGCGGAGGCGGCGATAGGTGGCAGTGGCGATGGGTGGTGGTGATTCCTGCAGCCTGGAACAGCTGATAGGCAGTATTCCGGGAGGCCGATCCAACCGCCAATCAGCTGCTCGTGCTAAATCAGGCTGTGCTGAAGCTGACCATGCTGTTTGCTATTTGCTGCAAAGAGGCAAATTGCTGGGAGGCAGAGGCCGAAGGATGGGGGCTGGCAGTGGTGCTTCGGCAACATTCATTGTATAAGACGCACAGACATTTCCACCCACTTGGGGGAGGGGGAAGTGCATCTTATACACTGAAAAATGGTAGTTATGGAGTATATATGGTAGTTATATAATTGTTTTATCCCTTTTAAATAAACAGTAATAAGAGTATACCTGATACCTTTTAATCCAGCTTGATTTAATGCACTTTGAGTTATACTTTATTTATTCATTTTTTAGGTTTTAATCTGCCTTTATGGCTTCATTAACTGTTAACATTAACAGGTTTTTTGTGTCTTCATCTTACCTCATCTCACATTCAAAGCCCAATCCTCCTTAGCTTCCAAGACTAAATATAACCAGTTAAGTGCTGCTACTTGGTAGGAGCCCATAGACCAGTGATGGCTAGCTAACCTTTTCTGAACAGAGTGCCCAAAGTGCATGTGTGCATGTGCACTCCTAAACCAGCAAAATGCAATGTCCCTGCAAGTGCCCTGTTTCCTCCCGCATACTCACACCCCCCACACCCCATCCCACACACATGCGCATGTACCCCCACATGCCTGAGCACCTCGTGCATATGCATGCAGGCCCCCGCACGCCCCCCGCGCATTTGCAGCAGAGTCTCAATGACCTGGCTGGCTGGTAAGAGGCATGTGCGCATGTGTGGCAGAACTGAACTGGGGTGATGGCTCGAGTGCCCACAGAGACAGCGCCACCTGTGGCATGTATGCCATAGGTTTGCCATCACGGCCATAGACTCATAAAATGAGACAAGCTAACCCAGGATGAAAAAATTGTTGTGAGAAGTTGTGATATTTGCACCCCTCCCATTTCTAGCAAAACAGTTATTTGGATTGCTTGATGATTCAGCATATTCTGGCATCAAAACTCATTTGAATAGTTAATTAAGCTTTCAAAATAGGCTAGCATATGTGACAAATTTCTAATTATTTTCACATTTGTGAAAATTAGAATAGAGAAGTCTGTAAGCTTATTCATTATGCTAATTAAATGAAAATAAGTTAGCTGCTTTCTTGAATATAACAAACCTGACTTAATTTCCTTTAGGCAACGTAAAACAATTTGTACGAATATTTTAATACTGTTGTATGTGGGACAAATAGGAAGGCAATTGAAAACAAGAGTTCATGAACATTGACTAGCAGCTAAAAACCCCTGATCTCGAGCCAAATTGACAATGAACAACATGTTAGATTGGGGAAGGAACAAAAATTATTGGCCATACCAACAGCTGCCACACATGTGAATTTATTGAAGCCTAGTATTCTACTAATGGAGCAATTAACAAACATATTGATTTAGATCCAACATATGAATATGTAAGAATTCAGATCATTTGAATGACCAATCAACAAGAGAACCAATCAGCTGCTCATAGTTTAAATATAGCTCCAAACAAACAACCCTCACATAACCAATTGACCTCACTGGCACACAAGATATATATAAGCTAAAGAGGAATAGAACAAGAAAATCCTGTTGATGATGTTACCTAGTCTGGTAACAAAATGTTCAGAAACTAATTGAAACAAGCTTGGAGAGCAAACTACTGCCAAAATCTAAAGGCTGAGCTACAAGAGGGGTTGCTGGGGAAAGTGGTAAAAACCTGTGCTGACCAATTAACAGGGATCCTGACAAGGATTTTTAATATCTCCCTGCAACTGGCTAGAGTCCCATCATGCTTGAAAGCAGCCACGATTATCCCAGTTCTGAAGGAAGCAGCCATAAACAGCCTGAATGACTATAGACCCATTGCACTGACGTCTATAGTGAAGAAGTTCTTTGACACAGTTGGTTTCAAAAATTTTCACTATCGGTTCAGTGGGCGTGGCTAGATAGGGTGGCATGTGACAGTGGGCATAGCCAACTTAATGTCGCTTACATCCATGCCCACTCAGTCACATGACACCCCCCCCAGCCATGTCCACAGGAAAAGGTAGGAAATTTTTTAGAATTTCCACCTATCTACCCCGCCCTCCCTCTGCCAGTCGCCCCCGTTTCCTCTCCTTTAGAGACCCTGGCCCTAGCCCCGCTTCCTCCCCCAGTAGCGCCTCTTTTTTGGGCTGCCCAACTTCTGCGGCAGCTGGTCCAGAGTCCAGAAGGCAAGCTGACTAGAGTTTTCAGCGGCCCCCAGCCAGCTGCCACTGCTGAAAAGCAACTGGCAAAGAAGCCTCCCATATTTTTCATGGGAGGCTTCTTGAGAGCTGTTTTGCAGCTGTTTGGCCACAGGCTGCCAAAAAGTACCAGAGGTCATGGAAAAAGCTGCTGCCATCGCTGCCATGTTCTTCGCGCATGTGCATCCCATTGGACTTGCAAGGCAATGGGATGTGCATGCACGAAGAACGTGATGGCGATGAACATGGTGGGTGGGGCAAGCGAGCAGCGACCAGGGGATCAGTTTGGGGGCATGGCCAGCCGGCCATCACTACCAGTTCAGCAACCTTGGCCAAATTTCAGGTGAACTGGTGCAAACCGGCTGAATACCACCTCTGCTTTGAGAGACTGGTCCTACAACACCTCGGGTCCTGTCTTCCACCAAATTTCAATCAATACCAGTTTGCTTTATAGAAGCAACAGATTGACAGGGGAAGCCATTGCCACTGCTCTACATATTGCACTGAGACACCTTGAGAAATCTGGGAATTATCTCAGAATATTTTTATAGACTATAGCATGGCCTTTAATACCATCTTACAAAGCGTTCTCAATGAAAAGCTGACTGACCTAAATTTCCCTCCCCTCACTTGTGACTGGATCAAAGACTTCCTGACAGATTGTCCACAAACAGTAAGGGCTGGGTCATTTACATCTTCCACCCTGAAACTCAGCAAAGGCTTCCCTCAGGGCTGTGTGCTCAGCCCCTACCTGTACTTGCTGTATACACATAACTGCATATCCTCTGATCCATCTAATATAATAATAAAGTTTGCAGATGACAGAATGGTGCTGGGTCTTATAACTGGAGGGGATGGATCAGCATACAGGGAAGAAATCCAGACGGTATCCACATGGTGTTCAAAAAACAACCTACTTCTAAACACTAGCAAGACAAAGGAGATGGTGCTGGATTTCTAGAAGCAAAGAGAGGAACCTGCCCCACTGTATATCAAGGGGGGCTGTGTGGAGAGGGTTTCCTCTTTTAAATTCTTGGGAGTGCTCATTAGTCAAGACCTCACCTGGTAAAACAACATGTCCCAGGTGGTTACTAAGGCTCAACATAGACTTCATTTCCTTAGAATCCTGTGAAAAAATCAGGTAGAACAATGGCTAATGACTTCTTTATATCGGTCCACAATAGAAAATGTCCTCACATGCTGTATAACAGTATGGTACACTGGTTTAATAGTCACAGACAGGAAGGCATTACAGAGAGTGATTAATTCGGCACAAGAAACCATTGGTTGCCCCCTAACACCACTGGATGATATCACCAGATCTTGCTGTTTCAGCAGAGTAAAGAAGATACTTAGGGATAATTCACACCCTGGCCAGTGTCTCTTTTCACTTTTACCATCAGGCAGAAGACACAGAAGTATAGCCAGCCGGACAAATAGGTTTAAAAACAGCTTCTACCCATGGGTTGTCGGACTCCTAAACACAATATAGCACCACAAACAGATTGATATGACGAATTTCACTGGTGCCAGTGTAGTGTATAATATGTATATACCATGATATAAGATCATATACCAGAGTAATATACATGTTGCACAGAATGTGACGTACATATGGAAAGTATGACTAGTTTCCCCCCCTAACTACTTGTATAAGGATTATTCTTTATATTATTCACACTGTCTTATATTCTTGTATGGACTGCACTAGTAGAGGCCAATTTTGTTGTATACATGATGTACAATAACAATAAAGGTTTTGAACTTTGAAAAGTATTTTCTATTATTTATTTTTAAATACTGTATAATATTCAGTGTACTGTATTTTTACTCACTTATCTCTTATATTTATTTTAGAAACCCTTTAGAACCAGGAAACAGTTGTAAAAACTACTGCTCTGAAAATCAAGCATGGATAATCATGTTTGAGGTGGAAAGAATGTGTTTGAAGATTCTAGGATATAATAAACAGAACTCAAATTTCAGGTTCACTTAATTAATGGCAGAATCATAGATAACATTTACTTTCCCCTGAAAAAATGAAAAAAAAACCCTCTTCAATTTCTTCCCCTCCTTCTTCATATTTGAAAATCTTGCTAGAGTGCCAAATCCTCTTGCCTCTGCAGTCAATGTTATGTTCTATGCTTGAAGCCAAAGAAAATGACAGCCTATTATAGCAAAACATTTAAATCTCCATCTGCAGTATTTTTGGAAAAACAGTTATTGTCTGTGGTACTTCTGTCAAACAGACAATATGTCACATTTAGCTATAGTTGTAATACAATAGAAATAGAAACTGTTTTGTATTGTTCCAGATACAGTAACCTGTGAATATTTGATGCTTTGTTTATTCTCATTCTAAATGTTTAATGGAAATTCTATATTAAACAACTTTCGCGTAAACCAGACTACCAAATTTGAAACAACTACTATTCAGTTAAATACTACCAATTGTCTTCAATAGAAATATTTCTTTATTGTTAGTTTCAATCAAAACAGTTAAGAACATGCATTGTGAGTTTTTATACGTATAGTAATATGCCCTGTCTAGGTAATTGGACTTAAATGTAATTCATAATCAGATTCTTCCATTGTACAGCATTCACAAACAGTAGGTGGAAATTTCTTCTTCTTGTATCCTCTGTTAAATGGTTTTTGGAGACATGTTATATCCAACCAGAGCTGAGCCTTGCTATATCGTTTGTTAGAAAAAATATCCAGTCCTTTAAAGCTGTACAAGTCAGTAGCTATTGCCCCTTAGTCCCAGAGAAAATAGGGGAAACCCCAGTAAGTGTAAGACTCACAGCAATACATATAGCTTTTACCACCACAAGGATTAAAAATGAAATGCTAAGATTCGTAGAAGCATGTGCTTTCCAGCTACTTCACTTTCTATCCTGTAATGAACTGAGGTACATACAGTTGCCTTGTACGTGGATTATCAGTTTACATCATCAGATTTATTTTCTTTACTGTTTCATTTCATTTTTCCTCATTGTTTCTTGGATGACTTACTTCCTATTACTCATATATTTGTGCAAATTACATTGTTCACTACAATATATTAAAAATGGCTTTTGTTTATACCAGCATCCTTGTTTTATCACATGTTAATTATTCTACTTTGTGAATTTCATTTGTTTTGTTTCTTTTGGCTTATCATACCACATTAGGATTGTTCTCCCGACTGTTTTCACAAGCTGATTTGCTTTCAAACGTCAAATAATATCAGAGTATTAGTTAATGAACAAAACAAGCCTTTTAAACAGAACACAATGATTTTTATTTTTAAATAAATGAGTGCATTGTTTTATTATATTGAAATAATTACCTTTGTATATTTTTAAAAATAAGTGGAAGTTGTTTTCTTTTATTACTGGAACATGAGTGAACAATTTACAATTAAGATACACAGTTTATGAAGTATGAAGCAGCAGTTGCTTCCCAGACAATTTTTCAAAGATCAGGAATGTATGGATGCATAAATCATTATTGGCATTTTCTTCTGGCTTATGTCTAAAATTATTTGGTGAATCCAGCTTTCCTTCATGTATCCCTGACAATTGTGAGAGCAAATCCAGCACCAAAGGGCTAAACAATGTGACACATAAAATACATATTGAACATTTTGTCTTTAGAGTTTTTATTTTTTACTGTAAAAACTGAGCATGTTAATTTTAATCTGAAAAAGAACTTTCTGTATCAGGAGAAACAAACTTAATTTCTTCTGTCCTAACCTGTTTGATTGTTCATATTTATCTTCTTTGCAGGAATATATTTAAAGAAATAATTTCATATATATTTGATCAGAAAATAATATCTTACATATTAAAACATGTTTAATTTGATTGCTAAATTAACCAATTTTTCCAGGATTGCAAAATGCAGCTGTTGCAAAAAAATAATAATCAATGCATAAAGTGGCCTTTGATGACACAACATATTAAGCTACAGAAAATGAATAAAATTTAACTTTAATGAAGGTACATTCATACAATCCTTTGGAAACTGCCTCCTTCAAATTCCATGAGCCTTGAAGAAAGATGCTTCCAAACTTCATGAGTTGGCTCTGTTCTTGTAGTCCTTAGGATTCAAATTGCACGAGTAATTTATTTAATATATAAATTGATTTCTTTCCATGCTTTTTCTTATTTGTTAGATATATATCTAGTTATGAAGTTGCTTAATACAGCATTATTGGCCTTTTGTGCCAATATTGCTCTTTTGACTAGCAAAGGCTTTTGTTTTTTCCTCTCAAAACTCTGCTGTCATTTTTTGTTTCAAGCATATCTAACTAAATCCTTAACTAGAAAAATTGTTACCTTATAATTCCAAAATCCTAATGAACAGTTACATTTTTGCTGATATCCTATTTAAATGTGGTTTTGCTGTCTTATCTATTCTGTCATGCATATCCATTATGTGTTGAAGAATGTCATTTAATGCAGGACGAAAATGGCATAAAATATTTTTTAACATGAACTGATATGTGGTTCCTTTGTATTTAGTAAATGTTAAGATTTTTCCTTTGAATTATAAATGTAGCCATCTGATAAAATACAGGTTTGAAGGAAGCTTGATAAATTGTGCTGGTTTCCAAAGGTTTCAAAGGACTTTTGTCAGCTCTTACTCAAAAGGTTGACATGCATCTCAATCGCAGTTCCACCCTCTGATGTATAACCAGTAGCATTCTTATACTCTCCTCTACACATGATGCATACCCATTAAGGTCATGTTAATAGGAATCCTGATAGCTTAAAGTTCTTATCTCTGTAGAGGGTACTCTTGTTTATTTTGGTTGATACTAATTTCATTTTTGTTAGGTTATTTGGCATTGGGCTAGATACCATATTCTTCCAACCCATTTCACCAGTTTGATGCCATCTATATTTTTTTGGGTTGGAACCAGCTGGGTGCACATAGTTCTCCTTAAAATCGGTATGATTTAGACTTAAGATGATGTCATCAGGTTATTATTAGTTTAATGTATTTTAGAATAATAGCACTCTAATAGATACTTCCTTTATTTTTTCCAGCTAATAGCCTAATAACAATTGGATTAGCAGGTAAGAAGCTTGGTATTTTCTATCTGTATTCTGTTTCATTGTTTCTCTTTAAAAGAGGCAGCCCTTAAAAGATTGATTTCTGATAACCTTTATTCAAAGTATATATCTTACACACAACTAGAATGAAATATAGAAAATGTGTTGCTTCTGGAAACTAAATTTAAATATTTACAAGGACTGCCTCATATATAACTATTTGGAGAAAGCAAGATTCTGAGAAAAATCAACACAATTATACAAGTTGGAGTCACTGTTTCATTTTGCTTCAGCTTAAGAAATTGCTACTGTATTTCCATAAGGAAAATATATTCAGCAGCAATATTTTAAATGAATAGTGGTCCATTTTCTTCATGCAGTTCTTATATTTCCTTGACTGAGGTGTAAATAAATAAATAAATAAAAGTCTGAAGTGATAGAAATAGCCCTGTTGAAGATCTATCTCAAACTGGCCAAGAAGATGCTTTTGTTATAGACACGTAGCGAGTATTTCTCAGCAAATCCCATCTCAGGTCCTGGCATCTGCTCTTAATTCCTATGAGAAAATAGAAAGCTGCTGTACTGTAGCAAAAAGGAGAAGAAAAAAGCAGCACTAGATACTACCATGTTTTCTCAAAAATAAGACATAACCAGAAAATAAAAAGTACAGCAAATGTGCAATTAAGCTTAGTTTCCTTATATTTATACATATACTTGTCTAAGTTCAAAGTTATCTTACTACAATAAGAATAGGATAGGATAGGATAGGATAGGATAGGATAGGATAGGATAGAATAGAATAGAATAGAATAGAATAGAATAG
>JANHZT010039795.1:0-10065 GCA_032468215.1 Stegonotus admiraltiensis | reverse complement strand
CCCCCCCCCGGTTGACCAAGTGCCTGGCTGGGGAATTCTGGGAGTTGAAGTCCACAAGTCTTAACATTGCCAAGGCTGGAGACTCCTGATAGGAAGGAAGACAGTCCTTAAAAGATTATCCCGTAAATCACTTCTCCTCTTTTTACTGTCACTCTGGTTTGGAATCCTATCATTTTGCTAGTATTCTTAATAGTATTAATTGGAGTATTTTTAGTTGCAGCTTTTTATATATAGCTTTAAACAAACTTTGTAAGCAATTTGCTAATTGGATAAGCTCTCTCTCTACACACAGATAGACACAGACACATATAGACAAGAAATTGATGAACATATGGTTAGATCTTCACCTCCCTGTTGTTTTTTTTTATAGTTTTATACACCATATTTTGTTTTACTACTATATTACAACTACTACTTTTTACTATTTTAACCATAAGCTGCTTGGAATGTCCTTTCCAACAGAAAGATAAGAGTATAAATGGAATAAATGAACTGTGATTCTGGTGGGAGTTCCACTTTCTCATTACAACAACGGAAACCTGACCAGACAGGTAACATGACCTGATGAGCTAATTCCACTTTTTAAAATAAAATTATGTTAACAAAAACTTGTGAGACTGAAAGTACAAATCTCTAATTATACCTGGTTGCCCTTACTGGATGTTTGCTGAGAAAGAATGACTGAGAAAGCATTTGGTGTTTCTTTCCTTTTTTTTTAAATCTAAGAGATGAACTATGGGATTGTGATAAATTATTAAGGTTGTTTTTATTTGTTGGGATGAAGGGAGAAATTACTTCTTTCTTTTCCTTTCTTTTTCTCTTTTTTCACATACCCCCTTCCCTGTTTGCATTTTCCTGTTTGTGCCTTTTTGTAGTTTGTATTGGTTATTATTTCTTTCAACTATATTTTTCTGTAAAAATATTTTTTTAAAAGGAACAGTGACATGTAAATACAGGAAAACGAACTTGGCTACTATCAATGTTTATCTGAAATTGCAGTCAGAAACTCATGTCTTTTATTCAAATTATAATTTGTTTTAACAATGCAGTCCCAACACACCAGATTTCTCATGCCCACGCTTGTCAGGCTGCTGGTTAAGACAAACCAGAGATTAGAACTCTTCTGGAAATTGTATGTCCACATAAACCAGCATATCTTAGGTCTATGATGAATCTTTAGATCTTACACACATTTCTGATATGAGCGATGGCTCTAGACCCATGATGGCGAACCTATGCCACGTGTACCGCAGGTAGCACATGGAGCCATAACTGTGGGCACACAAGCATTGCCCTAGCTAAGCATGTGTGCACCGGCCAACTGATTTTTGGGCCTTCCGGGCCCACTGGAAGTTGGGAAATGGGCTGTTTCCTGCCTCTGGAGAGCCTCCAGGGGAGGCTGGGGGGGTGGGGAAGGCCGTTTTTTCCCTCCCCAGGCTCCTAGAAAGCCTCTGGAGCCTAGGGAGAGGGAAAAACAGGCCTACTGGGCCCACCGTGCCATCGTGTGCCAAAAGTGAGGGGAGCGTGGGGGTTGCGCGCACATGCGTGGGGGGACAGGGCGCATTGAATTATGGATTTGGGCACACATGCATGCAAGACCCCCCACACTCCCCCCACTTTTGGCATGCGACGGCAAAAAGGTTAGCCATCACTGCTCTAGAGTATCCTTTCTTTGCCTCATTCGCTTGCAGCTTCAGGCCACTTTCCAAGTCTCTGAAGGCGACTGGATCTTGCCAGCAGTTTAGTCAATTTTCCCCAGGGCTTCAAAGAAAGAAAAACACATTAATGGTGTTTTAGAAGGGTGAAGTTTTGGGTATCATCCTGTGTGTCATTGGCAGTGAGAAACCTCTGTGTCAAAATCTCAGTGTCTTTTGTTCTGCTATGGTTTTATTTATTTATTTTTTTAAAAAAACTTTTAAAAGCAATCCTGCTGGAAGATTAGAAGCCGTTAGTTTGTTAACTTTCATAGTTTACAATTTTCTGTAAGGTACCTTTTTAATAAATATAACTCCCTTCCAAAGGGGAGGGTGATGGGTCAGTTCAAAATGCTTTCCCAGAGGAGTAGAGGAGAAGGTTAGAAGGAGGGAAGAAGATAGGATTGGGGGAAGAGAAGGGGAAGTAGGAAAGAGAAGGAGAGGAAGAACGAAGGAAGTAGAATGAGAGAGAGGAAGGAAGAGAAGGGGAGGAGAAAAAGAAAGGTAAAGGGCAAAAGAGCAGCTCCGAAAAAGTACAAATGAAAAATGAAAGTTAAAAGAAAAGATGAATGAAAAATGATGGAAATGACCGTACATGTAAATGTGTTTATGAGAAATAAAAAAAAAACTGTATAAAAAACCAAACCAAAACCAAAAACCGAAATGCTTTCCCAGTGTGTTCATGCATGTGTGCGTTATGTGTGCACATATATTTAGGTAAGTAATTTTCAGGCTGAGGGTAAACCAGTTCAATTTTGTGCTGCTTTGTATGGAGATGTTGAATAGCTGATTGATTGATTGATTGATTGATTGATTGTCAGTCAGTCAATCAATCATCGGTCAAACAGTAACAGTAACAGAGTTGGAAGGGACCTTGGAGGTCATCTAGTCCAACCCCCTGCTCATGCAGGAGACCTATACTAGGGATTCGAACTGCCAAACTGCCGACCTTTCTGATCGACAAGCTCAGAGTCTTAGCCACTGAGTCAGCACTGAAAGCCAAATCTGGCTCTAGGTTCTGCTCAGTTTACCTTTCCAATAAGCAACTGAGTTGGAAGATCATTTAAAAGTAGTTTATTAGGGTACCCTGATAAAGTGGGATCTCTTTATGAAAAAGGGAGAGAGAATCTCGAATCCCATGCTTCCCTCCTTTTTATAGTTAACACAACAAAGAAAATGCAAGAGGAAAGTTGATTGGACAGAATAAAACTAACCTCCCCTTTTGCATAGGAAATCAGTTACATATAGTCAAACATGCTACATAATTGTGTCCCGTAATATCACACATGTTCATTAAAATGAGGTCTGGCGTCAGGACTCCGAAGGGGTGTGTAATTGTAAGGAAAAGGGTTGTTTATAGTTCATGAAATAGATAAGCCCAGACCCCAAGTTCTACTAACAAACTTTTCTTATCTGGAGTTAGTCTCCAGCTTGTTTATCGGTTTAGGAATGTTAAAAGCTAATAAATCTGAACATCCTTTTAAAAGAGAGAAAATAAATTAAATTAAAATACAAGGTAGCTGTGTTGGTTAATAAATAACAAAACCCCTGTTTTTGCCCCTTAGAATATTGGATGGATTTGGATTTCTTTCACATCCTCATTTTGAAGCTCTCCGGACTTCAGGTTGTGGAAGGAGGGCAGGCCAGATGTGCGGCCACCATTTTGTCCCCACCCTCAAACAGGTGGGGACAAAATGGCGGCCGCCAGACACACTCCTTCATTTTGCTGCCTTAGAGAGATTCTCGATAGTGCATGGACTTCAATTCCCAGAATTCCCCAGCCAGATGTGTGGACTTCAACTCTCAAAGTTTCTGAGTGCAGATACACCTCCAGAGGGATATAGCAAGTGATAGTTGGGGCTGGGACATTTAAAAGGTGGGTTTGTCAAATGGAAAACAATAACATGACCTCCAGAGGTCTTAGAAACATGGGAACTTCACTTGAAGAACATCTATAAAGATTCTAAGTCATCCAGGTCACAGTTGTCCCAAAGGTGCTTTTTCTTTTCTTTTTTTTTAAAGTTTTATTATTATTATTTTTAAACATAAACATAAAACACATCTTTTCAAAACGAAGCTTTTGATCCGGTCACAAATTAAAACAAATAACTAACAAATCTTAATGTTCAATTAACACAACTTAATATTTTACTTAAGTATTTCCCTCAAATCTATCCCTTTAACTGTACCATTATCCCCAAAAACCCGTTACTTAAGTCTTAAATTAACCACTTAGCATTCCATTTTTCTCTTTCATTTGCTTAGGTGGATGTACTTTAAAAATATAAATCATACAGTTATTTTAAACATTCATAAAATATTTAATTCCAACATAATCATTTTATTTTTACTATTAAACTCAAGCTTTATAATCTTTATATCTGTTATTAAACCTAACTTATTCATTCCTTTTTAACTATTACTCTCAACCTACTGCTCCTGATTTTGACTATTCCGCTTCATTTTATTTTTGCAATAAAACCCAACATTTTTATCTTTATCTTTGTTGTTAAACCAATCATTTTTATTTCTTGATGGTTAAACACAGCATAACCACTTTATTCTTGGCTGTTGAACACAGCATACCCATTTTTGTTTTTTTGGCTGTTACACAGCATAACCATTTTTATTTTGGCTGTTGCACAGCATAATTATAGTTGGTTTAACTATTGATCCCTACTTAATCCTTTCTTTGTTGTATCCATCCATCTATACATTGCTTATATTCAATTAATCATATTTATCCTTATCTTTTTTCATGTCATTTTAACATTGAGACAGGGTTCTTGCTTAATACATACCTTTGGATATATTTATGCATTCCTTTTAACATTTTCGATTAATCATCTTTATCCTTTTTCTTTTTCCTAACAATTTAACATTGAAACATAATTCTTGCTTCAAACATACTTCTACATATGTTTATTAATTTCTTTAACATTCTTAATTTCTGTAAAAAACCTCCATTTTATTATTACAATCCACCTTTACATTGTTTTATTTTTAATCACATTGTCTTAATCTTTTTTCTTCATGTTTATCTTACTTCTTAGTTTCCTTGTCTGCAAACATATGTTTCCTTCCATTTTCAATTTTTTTTAATTTTGTCCTCCATAAATCATATTAAATCTTTTTCTTATTTTTATTCCGGATATAATGTATCAAGTCTTTTTCTTTTGGGCCTGCGCATAATCCTTCTTTTGATCCTGCACCAGCTTTTAAATTATTGTTGTTTCAACTATAGGAGTTCCATTGTAGTTTCCTTTTCTTCTCACCCAAATCAAACTGCCTGCAGATAGGAAAAAAAAACTTCCTCTGCAAAGTTCCACGACGTTTATCTGTAGAGCTCAGAATTTCCCATAACAAAGAAAAGTTACAAAGTTCCTCTTTAAGCCAGATGATGTCACTCTACAATCCACATTTTCCATTAGTCATGCAAGTATCCATTTTGCAATTATGTAACAATCCAATTTATCATCTTCTTTTAATTTTAAAAGTATCCAATCTTCTTCTTTTTTTTTGAAGTCCAATTCAAATTTTAATGTATCTAGTCTTTTTACCATATCCCCATGATTAAATTCCTTAGTTCTGTTCCAAAATTAGTTGTTTCTCAGGTCTTTATATCTTTAAGGTTGCAGTTTAAAATTTTCCAAAGCCCCTTTGTTGCTCAGCCGCTATTTTAAGCTAGGGGTCTTCTAAGTATTGATATTGCTCCAGACGTTGTAGCGAGCCTGGGTTTGTTGTCATTCACCAGGCTTCAAAGAGCTCCATTTCACTCCACTTTCTTCCAGCACTTTTCTTATCCTGGTTGTCCCGGCTTCGTGGCAGCTGCCATGGCTGCCGCCCCCTACCGCTGACTCACAGAGGGTTCCCTCTGACCTCCGAGGAACTTGCCTGTTCCTCTTGGTTGTCCAAGGTACCCCTCCTTTTCCCTTGTCCCTGCAGGATGGTTTCGGTCTGAAGACCCATTGGTGGCGGTTCGTCAGCCGGGGTTTTCGTGGGACACATCAGAGCCCGCTATTTTTCTGACTGTCTTGCCACAACGCCAAACTGGAAGTCACCAAAGGTGCTTTTTCAAGAGGCTTGAAAACAGCTGGACTTGCTGTTTTTTCTTTGAAGACATTTCAGTTCTCATCCAAGAAACTTCTTCAGCTCTGACTGGATGGTGGAGAATGGAAGGATTTATACTACTTGCAGACAGCTGGTCATTTGCATTCTTTTAGAGAGTCATTGAGGCCACTTGGAGGTTTATCTGTGTCCTCGGGGTCACCTGAGTAGTGCAAATGGGTGTGGAGCCTTCTTGGAACTGCTGAAAGGACTGTGTTGTAGACGGGAGATAGATAATGTCATATCCACCTCCCTCTGTTGAGAGAGGGCTGTTCATTTTTGACATAGATGGCCCCTTTGACCCCTCTTTCAAACCAGCGGTCCTCTCTGTCCAAAATGTGGACTTTGCTGTCTTCAAAAGAGCAACCTTTGTTTTTTAAATGCAGATAGATTGCTGAACCTAGATCCGATGGGTTTATTCTCTTATGTTGTGCCATGCAAGAATGAAGTGGTTGTTTTGTTTCCCCAATGTACAGATCTGTAAAAGGCTCATATCACATTGCTCAGTTTGTGACTAGGTGTTTTATCCTTGGGGTGGTCAAGCTTCTGCCTTAGTGTATTCTTGGGTTTGAAATGTGCACATACGTTGTGTTGGTTGAAGATCCTCCTGAGCTTTTCCGATATTCCTGCAACATATGGAATGATAACGTTGCTTCTTTATTGTTTTCTTCATTGTCTGTTATGGAGGCAGTCCTATAAGGTCTTTTTTGAGATTTGATGAAGGCCCATTTGGGATGGCCACCTGTTCTGAAGGCTACCTTTTAAAAAAAAAAATGATTTATATGCCGCCCTTCTCCGGAGACTCAGGGTGGCTTACAATGCGTTAAGCAATAGCCTTCATACTTCTGTATATCCTTTGATGTGTTTAAGTTCTTTTTCTTTTGCATCTTTGCTGATAGGCAAACCCTCAGCTCAGTGGTGTAGAGTTCTTCTTCTTCTTTTTTTTTTTGAAAAAAAAATGTGGTGTAGAGTTCTGATGACTCCCCTTTTGTGCGCCAGTCAGTGGTGGGAATGAAAATGTAAATATTGATCGGCGTGTGGGGATTTTCTGTAAACTTCATTGTTAAGGCTTCTGTTTTCCTTAATGTGTATTGCACAGTCCAGGAAGGCTAGACTATTTTCCTTAACTCTTCCCCATGTAAATTTGATGTATCTGTCCACAGAGTTGATACGTTTGGTGAATGCTTCCAATTTCTGTGTTTCGATCTTGACCCAAGTATCATCCACATACCCATACCAGTGAGTGGGTGGAATTCCTGTGAAGGAGTCTAGGACAGGGGTGTCAAACTCAAGGCCTGGGGGCTGTCATGGTCTACCCAATGTGAAGAGGAAAGATCGGGCCAGTGAGGCTTCGGCCCAGTCTACCCAGTGCAAAGATCAGGCCAGTGTAGCTTCAGCCCGGTCTACCCAATGCAAAGCATGTCAGCTGTTTGGGGAATGGCATCAAGCTGGCCATGCCCACCCAGTTGGTCATGCCCACCCAGCTGGCCACACCAACCCAGTTGGCCATGCCTGGCCGGCCTCTCGAGGTCAACCACAGCCTTGATGTGGCCCTCAATGAAATTGAGATTGACACCCCTGATCTAGGGCTTTGGTTTCTACCTCTTCCATGCAGAAATTGGTTACGATGGGGGGGGGATTGAACAGGTGAACCTATGGTGCAGCTGTGTTTTTTTCTGTAGAAACCTTCATTGTATTCACTTGAAGGAATCATCCAATTTTCTTGGAGATGTGACTGGTAGCCCTCAACATATGACCATTCATTTGACACATGTTTGAAGTCATGACAGTGCTGAAAAAATAACTTATAACCAGTCCTTGACCTTCTGATGTTGCAGTCATCCTGTGGTCAAAGTTTGGGCACTTGGAAACTTATATTTACAATGGTTGCAGCATCCTGGAGTCCCGTGATTGCCATTGCAATCTGGGTTACATGCTGTCACTAAGTCAAAGGGGAGGAAGCCAGCTTTACTTAATGGACCATGTGATTTGCTTAATGACTACAACCAAAAGGTCGTAAAATCAGGCATGTCTCACTTAACAACCACATTGCTTAGCCATAAAAATTCTGGCCTCCATTAAGTAAGTCGAGGGCTACCTGTAACCCACAACCCTCTACTGCACAATTTATATTCTTTGCACACATATTGCTTTCAGGTGTTTAAAATGCACACATTGATTTATGTGAAGTAGCCACCTTGAGTGCCCTCTCTGGATATAAATCTTTGGTAAAATTAATAGTCATTCTGATGATGATGATGATGATGATGATGTGATGATATATCTGGGGTTAAAGAGAAGGTGAGAAGGATGAGTATGTGGAAGCAGATGCTAAACTTCATATCAACAGGAACTGGTTCTTAATGACTTATTAATCTGTGTTTAATTTGGGGGTGTTTCCCCCTCCCATTGCTGTAGCATTCCTTTATCATTGGCCTCCTATTTAACCATTCATACTGTATATCTATTTTGTCATTGCCTTGAAATGGCCCAATAAATTAGACGAATGATAGGATTAATTGTGATGCCATAAAGCTTTAGCAAGGTTGAATCAATTTCATTAAAAGTATACATTGTCTTTTCTTCCTGCATAGTATTCCTTTTATCATGACATAAATTAGGGCTCTTATGAATTTCAGAATTTTCAATAATAGGTTCTTTCTCTGCCTTAACAAAGAGCTGAGAAGGAAAAACAATTAAATGGTTTATAACTTAAGAAGTCCTGCCCATTGTGGGCTGCATAGAGGCTGGAGTGGATTCAGGCTTGTTAATGGTACCTTCCTTGTGCACTGAATTGTCATTGACCAAAGTTCCCAAAGGATTCCATGTGAAGACAAATAAAATCTTTGGGAGGGTATAACAGTTTATTTGTGTGAATATGTGAATATGTGACTATTGTTTTTGCCTTTTGCAACTTTCAGTTACCTAAAATAAAGTTAAAGGTATGCCAATTGCCTTGCCATCAGACCATCTAAGACAGAGTAGTACTACATCCTCCCTGTCTCCCTCTCTCCCTCCCTCCTTCCCCTTTCCCTCTTCCTTCCTTCCTTCCTTCCTTCCTTCCTTCCTTCCTTCCTTCCTTCCTTCCTTCCTTCCTTCCTTCCTTCCTTCCTTATATATACAGTATATATAAACACACCTAAGCTGCTGATGTTACTTTCACACTTTCTCTAATACAAATTTTACAGATTGTTTAGTTGCCATATGGAGTTAGTTAGAGAGAGAGGGGGGGGGAGATTGCATTAGGGGCTACAAGCAACATTAATTCTGATGCAAACATAAACAGGCTTAACTGAAAAATACACTGTAGTGTGTCTTTGTAACTATGTTTTAAATCTTCAGCGATCATGGGAAGGCACTTGTCGTGCAATTGCTTGTATATCTGGATATTTCCTTAAAGCTTGGAGGACAAGAGAATATCATGAAACCTTCATATTGAAAGGATTTCCTTTCAGATGAGTATGGACTCTTTAAATAGAGAAGGCCAGTGCCTCACTGATGTAAGAGGTTGAGGAAGGACACAGACATCTCATCCATAAACAAAGGTGTCCTCCAAAATCACACCAATAAAATATATACTATTATGCAAAATAGACAGATGTTGCCTTAGGAAAAAAATATGCAGGAATGCAGATGTGCGTGATGGTGAATTTTGGGCCAGATATGCATGACAAATTTTGGGCCGCAGCGCCTTGTAGAAGCCTCCCTATGTTTCTATGGCCTTGACCTCCACATATTGATGGTCTTATCTGAAAGGTCAGAACAAAAGTAGGATCCCTTGAATAGAGCATTTCATAGCTAAGGAATCTTTAATTTATGCTGGCCAATTGCCACGCCAACTGGGACTTTGGGAATGAATGAGTTTGGAGAAAGATGAACCACAGGAAGGGAAGAGACACCTTTTTTTAATGATGTCACCACCCTATGGAGTTGTTTTGAAAGGGATCATGTGATTTAAGATTTGCCTAATGCAACATTTCAAGAAAGCCTTGAACATGTTTCTTTCTTTTCTTTTTACAGTTGCAGAAAGTGTAAGTTTTCATGTGTTTCTTACTGGATTTATGGTGGGCTACCTTTACCTTCAACAGGCAGGTTGAAGATTCGGAGTTCTTCCCCTATGAGTGGCCAGTTTAACTGAGGCACTGGGTGTAATGTGGGTGCTCCATCACTGGAGGTTTTTTTATATATATAAAAGTTATTTTTATTTTTATTTTTATTTTTATTTTTATATATATATATATATATATATGTATGTATGTAGGTC
>JANHZT010039625.1:0-10072 GCA_032468215.1 Stegonotus admiraltiensis | reverse complement strand
ATAAAATGTTTGTATTTCTTATAAAACTTGTTAATAAAAAAAACAATAATAGAACCATGGAAGGAATCATTTAGGCTACAAATCCAATCAACTTCTTTGAGTAACATGTGGTGGACTTAACTTTTTTGGATATGTTCAAGCAGAAGCTGCACAATCAGTTGCTGGAGGCAGGCCTGTCAGGAAGACAAAAGAGTAAGGTTTTGATGAGGCCATATTTATGTAATTAAGTTCATAATCTTGGACTTTTCCTTATCATCTCTCTTTATTTAGAATTCTTTAATATGAATGGTAGAAATTTTAAAACAGGAATGGGAACTTGGAGTTCTCTGGCTTTTGTTTCAACCAAAATAACCAACACAAGGAAGGTGAAGACTTATTGTCCAATAATGTCACGCAAGCCGGAGAACAAATATCATAGGGAAAACCTGTAATTCTTATTTGATGGACTTTCTGCCCTTGTCTTTTGTTTTGTTTTTGTTACAGAATCTTCAAAAGTCAATGATTCAGCAAATTGAGTGAATTTTATTTTGTTCACCACTCTTATCTTGTTGTTATCTTCTTTAACAGCACAAGTAGCCGTGAAGTTTGGTTGCTTTTAGTCAAACATATTGATTGTTCCTTTGCTTTCTTCATATAAAATAAGAGATCTTCATTCTCGCCATTGTGACTGGCATCTTGATTTAGTTGACTATACCTTGTGGACAACTCTGGCCTATACTTAATGCTTTTATATCTTTCATAAGCTTAAAAAAGGATGGGTTGATACAATGGGTTGAACATTGTATAGGTGTAGAAGAACCAGAAATTCTATCTGCATTCTTGATTCCAACCTTTAACAATTTATTATCCAATATTCCTTTGTAACTAAGGATTAATGATGTTCTTGAAAAGGAATAGCTTGGGCCCTGATTCATACAACATGAGTAGCATGTGTATTATATGATCATGGGAAGGCATGCCAAAGTATCATCTGATTATTGCAAATAAGTAATTAAATAAATATGGAAATTAGTATTGTCCTTTTGCTTTTTCTGAGCATCTGAAGAATATGTTATCCATGATGGATGAAATTGGAATCAGTGGGCACACTATGGGCACACTTTATCATGCCAAATAGCTAGCACAGTGAGCCTTTGCCAGTTGGACAATGTGGAAAGTCAGTTTTGAAATCCAGAATCACATGGCCAATTCACTGGCAGGTTTGGTACTCCAAAATGCTTAGGATTTGCACAAAGGCAAGCCAATTGGTTGAGTGAATTCATACTGCTGTTCAGTTTCTTACATAAAGGGGGATCCTTTGAAACAGTTATTTTCAGAATATATTTCAAGCAACTTCTTTCTGTCCTCATGGAGTGTCAGTTACAATCACCACTATTAAGCCATAGTTCATGATCCACAGTGCATGATGGATGATCTATGGTCATAAATCATATGCAACTTCAATCTAATCCTCATCTTGGTTTAACTTCATCGGTCTTTTGCTTGAGTCCTCTGAATGGAGCAATCTGCCTTCCTTTTCAACCTATGCTATTAGGAGAAAAAAAGACAGAAAAGATGGGTATTAGAAAGAGAAAAGGATGATACAAATAAGAAAATGAATGTGAGAATTCAACCACATAAATCTGGAACGCAACCATTTTTCTGGATCAACTGCTTACTTTAGCCTCACCCACAATTTTGTGTGTAGAAAGATGCATTGTTTTAAAAGCTTGCGAATCTTAGGACTAAAAATGATGATAAAATACTGGGAAGGTTTACACAAACCTAAATTTATAATTTGAACTTGAGGTAGCATGATGGGGGGGGTGGTGGTGGTGGTGAGGGAATTGATGTCAGCAGATGTCTCCAATTCCTAAATCCTTTAGAGAGGAATAGATAAACAGTTAAACCTATAAGAACTGGTCAAGAAGGTCCTGCTTGACCTTTTGCATTCAAATATTCATTAGAATGGTGAAAACACGCCTTCTGAATAATTAGATGAATATTAACAAGCTCATGCTAAATATATTATGGGATGGTACTCTTGAAAGTCAGTGGGCAGATACAAAAATGTCAATGATGTGCCAAATTATGGTAATCTGTTAGTTGTTTTCTCAAGTATAAGCATATAAAAGTAGTGCTCAAGAGCAGAAAATAACTCTTGTTCTTGGCTGAGAGGTCAAGAGGGCCCTCTTTGCTTGTGTGCATAAATAAATGTCTCATCTTTCACTCAGAGTGAAGGCACACTAGGCCTAATGAATATCTGGCTTTTACAGCTAATGGTGGGACAGAGGGAGGGAGGGAGAAAATATGTCAAAGAACAGCAATATTTTAGTCTGTTGAAGTTCACTGTAACCAGATTACCTGGATTTATATGTTTAAAAGGTCTGATATTGATCTTATGTTGGGATTTACACCCTGTAGAACAGAATTTGAATGTAAATTCAGCCACAATTTAGTTTTATCAGTAGACATTATATATGAATCAGATTACTTTGATTATACATCACATATCAAACATTATTGATTCATACATGAAATTATTGGTGCCCATAATTTTCATAAATAAAAAACACTTAAAAATTCTATGTTAGCGTTATTGAAAACCAGGGCAGCTTCAGACATATAAAAAAGTGGCCCAATGGGTTAATCAATAAATTCTTCATTCATATAAAAAAGTATCCTAGTGAGAGCTTGTGAGATGTTTAAAACAAGCCAGCTACAATCTGTAAATTAAGCCATTAAATTCATTTTAGGAATTAGTTAGACTTAGACTTAGAATAACTTCATTGTCACTGTGAATGTACACTAATCGGCATATATTAAAATGAAATTTCATTGCATACAGCTCTCAAAGGGTCTCCACTTCTAATATACATTACATGAACATGACTAAATAAATACAAAATTATGCATATGCTCACATATATTATATGACCCAGGGAAACAACACAGTCTAGTTCGGATGTATACATGTACATGGCTACAGAAATAAATCTTGTGAGTTTACCAGATGGATGACATAGGGAACAAAGCTGTTTCAGAATCTGGTAGTCCTGCTAAAAATATTTCAAAGAGTACCTTCTCCCAGAGGGGAACAACAGAAACAGTCCATAAAGTGTGTGTGTGTGGGTCTCTAACAATGCTTTGAACTCTAAGCACATAGCAGTTATAAGCAATATCCTGAATGACAGGAAGCCAGCTTCTTATAATCTTGTCGGCTGCCCTTACCACTCTCTGAATGAACTTTCTCTCTGAGGCACTGCAGCCACCAAACCAAACAATGATGCAGTTTGTTGAAATGCTCTCAATCATGCCTCTGTAAGAAGTGGCCAGGATAGAAAAAGAAAGATGTGTTCTCGTCATCTGACACAGGAAATGCTGGTGTGCATGTTTGACCAAGAATAACGTGTGGAGAGACCAGTTCAGATTATTAGTTACCTGCACCCCCAGTTACTTAATACTGTTGACACCTCTACAGCTGCATCTTTTATATTGAGTGAAGTATGGCATGCTGGCTCTTTCTAAAATCTACGATGATCTCTTTGTTTTATTAACATTTAGAGCCAGGTTATTTTTATTGCACCCGTCCACCAGAGCCTTCACCTCTTCCCTATAAGCATCTTTATTGCCATCCTGGATAAGACCCACCACCACCTTGTCATCAGCATACTTCACAATATGATTTGTGGCAGATTTGGCACAATAATCATGGGTCATCAAGGTGAACAGTAGCAGACTCAAAACACAGCCCTGTGGAGAACTTGTACTCAAAGAGATGGAGTTGGAAACTTTTCTCCCAACTCACACAAACTGGGATTTATCAATAAGGAAATCCAATATCCAATTACCAAAAGGGGTATTAAAACTTAATGTTGTGACCTAGGCTTCCAGAGATTAAAACACACGAGTAGTCCCAAAAACCTCTTTTTGCAACAGCTGTGAATTACGTTCATTCACAGCTGAGTCCCAATTAGTTGAAAAAAGCCTTTGAGAGAAGTCCTTGGGAATAATCACCAACCTTTATCTCCCTTGACACTCTGCCAAAGACCTACTTGGTAAAGCCACATGAATTCCAGAATCAAACAGATGCTGATTGGGAACAGAATTAACAACGTTGCTTTCCTGCAAAGTACCCATGTGCCTTTGCTCTTTTAAGCCTTATGGGGGGGACCAATCATCTCCAGGCCTTACTCCCAAGTTGTCCCTTTCGTTTTAACTGTTCGTGCCTTCTGGCAGCTCTGTGCATGCGCGCACTAGGAACAGGCTCCTCCTGTTTCTCTGCCTCTCTGCTGTCCAACTCTGGAGGCTCCGGAGTCCATGCATCACTCCCAGATGATCCTGACCCCATCTCTGCCTCCGATGCAGAGCCCTTCCACAGGCCTTCCCCAGGCTCCAGGACTGGCCCATGTTCCTCCCCAGCCTCCTCACTCTCTGACTCAGCTGCCAGCTCCACAGGCTGCTGGCGGACCACAGTACCTAATAGACCCAGTTACTGAGGAATGATTGTGCTGAACCCCGAGTTAAAATCAATAAACAGCATTCGTGCATGAGTATTCTTCTCCAGGTGTGCCATGCTAAGATGAAGCACATAAGAAAGTACATCATCTATAGAGCAGTTTTTCCAATAGGCTAACTGTAATGACTCAGATGTAGGGCAAGGCATGAAACCATATAGCCCTTTGCCAATCTCTCATCGTAATAGAAGTGAGTGCAACTGGACAGTAATCATTAAGGCATGTGATGATAATTTTTTTGGGCACTGGTACAATGATGGTAGTCTTAAAACATGATGACTTGATGCAACAAGAGGCTGAAGATGTCTTAATTTTTATTCAATATTTCTATGGTTATGTAATCAATATTTTGGGAATGAATTTTTACTATGCAGCAGAAACTAGCCTGTAAGTTAAGCAATTATTAAATAGTAGATAATTTTACAAAACTGAGGTATTAATATTTCCCTTTGTTAAATTGCTAAGGAACCATGGATGTTGACCTACTGTTTTGTTTTAAACAAATAAGACAGTTCTTTGAATGGTGAAATAAAAATATGCTTTGTTAAAGTCACAAGCTGCAGGATAATTATTCTGTTTATTTTTAATACAGCAGTCAAAAGTATAGTCTGCCTGTGAAAAACATAAATAGCTATGTTAATATGATAGTTTCTCCATAAACAGTTTTCATGGATTAGAACTTCTTGGTGCCCATAATTTTCAGCAGCAAAAAAAATACTTAAGAAAAAGTTGTTAGGAAATTATTACAGATAGCGAAAGTTATTTTTAAGGATTTACTGCTTTGAAATACAAAAAAAAAAAATGACAGTTTGAAAATGTTATTTTTTTTCTTAAAAGCAAAGATTTCCCTTTGGATGTTACACTTGCTAAACTCCATTTTTAAATTAGAATACTGTATCAATAGCTGAGTGTTCTGCATCTGTTATAGCCTCCTAAATGTTGGTTCAAGTATTTGCAAATTTAGATTATTTATGTTATTATATTCTAAACATCAATCAGAATGAAGTATTTTTATATGAGATTCTGTCACACCTAAATGCTATTTAAGCATTTAACCATAATAAAGCAGAAATTAAATAGCAACATATTCTTCAACTTTCCTGATTCTCTTTCAACTAAAGCAAGTGTAGCATAAATCTTATTTTTTTAATTCTCCCTTGTGTCTCTCTTCCCCCCCCTTTTTTTGTTTTGTTTTGTTATGGAAGACAAGTAACTAATAGCCTATTACTCACCCTGCAATCCTAGAATGCTAAGAAACAAAAATAATGAACAATGTCAAAAGAAAAAGTTTAATCCCACAGTCATAAAAAGACACCTAAAAATGATTTGCAACAGACACTTAATTTTTAAAAGCTACTTTGTATACCTTCAAAAGGGCAAATTGAAACGCCCAACTAACTTGAACAGAATAAAATGTTGGGGAAAGTGTATTTTTTCACTTGATATCAAATAATGTTTAATGGTTTTTAAAAACTTGGGTCAGGTTTATAGTCTGTAGCTAATTCTGCTACAGTGCCCATACATATCTTTTTAATAAGGCATGGGGGAGAAGGAATAATGTTGTTTTCATTTTATTACAAACAATGTCCAACCCAAAAAAAACAACAACACAGTGCAATTTAAATTTCAAAAATACATACCAAAGTATGCATATTGGAGGAAAGTGAACATGAAAATATATTATTTTGCAAAGCTTGTGGAAAAAAGATCTTACTTAGAAAAATGCTGATGAAAATATATACAAAATATTCTTACAAGAAAATCAGAAACTCCTAACAAATTAATTGGATGGATTGTTTCCATAAAAATATAAAAAATGAACCTGTGATTTATACTTTGGATGGTTAGATAGGCTAGATTATAGAAAAAAACAGACCAGCCAACCTTTGCCATTGTCTTTCTCCTGCTGCTGACAAGGCACAATGAGGCAAGGCAGCAACTAGGCCCATGATGGAGAACCTATGGCATGTGTGCCGAAAGTTGCAAGCAGAGTCATCTCTCTGGCATGCCAGCCGTCACCCGTTCTTCTGGGTTCCGGCGCACCAGCTAGTCTTCATACATGCAGGAGCACTGGAAACCAGAACAGCAGCTCCCTGGTGCACCAGAAACCTGAAGACCAGGTGACTGGCGCACATGCACACACTGTAAACTGGAAGCTCACATAAAAGCGTCCGCGCTGGGAAGCTGCTCTTCCAATTTCTAGTGCTCCCCCCCACGTGCATGCTCCCATTTTGGGACTCGGTGCCAAAACGTTTCGCCAATACTGAACTAGGCCCTTTGTGAGGTTGCATGAAACCACAACAGCACATGAGGCCTTCACATGGCATTTTAAGACCTCGGGGGGAGGCCTTGCATGGCAATGCAAAAACCACAAGGCTGTGTTATAGTCCTCCCCAAGGCCTTGGGAAAGCCAAGGTAACGGCTTGCACAGCCTCAGGAAAGAACAGCAGCTGTTTTGGCAGGATGGGCCTTGTCAGGAGAAAGATAATGAAGGTCTTCTGGGACCAGTAACAGGAATAGGCAGTTGTGGTGGAGTGGAGTGCAGCCCAAAAGGCAGAGATGGGGAAGATAGTTGGGTGATGGTAGTTGAAGGAGGTGAGCATGGCACAACGGGAAGCATAAGGTCACTGCCTAATATCACCTAACAACAGCAATTAGGAGCATCAGAATTGCCACTGCTAAACTGCAGTCACATGATGTTTCACCTATGACCGCTTCACTTAGTGAAGGAATTTCCGGTCCTAATTAGTTTAGTTAAGCAAAGTTTACAGGTACTTGTTATATAGTTCTAGTTACTTACTTGTATCCATTCTGTTTTTTACAGAAAACAGCCAAAAGGATCTATAGATTTCTTGCACGAGGCAGTTAACCTTAGTTCTTGATGTCATTTCCTCCCTAACATGCATCTTCCAACATCATAAATCTTACTCAGCTTTCAATAGAGTAATCAGTGAACTTCAATATAAGAACTAATTTTGTAAAATAATGCACTTATTTAATGGCAATTGTTAGAGCCATTGTTCAGTGCTTTTCCCAAACTGTGATATAGAAATAATTGTGTGGAAAGAGTGATGCACATTCTCTGGTTGATAACTTGATTGAAACTTGTTAACAGTCACATTTTAGCTGCAGCCAAGGCCAAAATTGGAAGCGACAATAGGAAAAATTACATAGTGACTTTTACCTTTGATCAGTGAACAATGCCAGGAATGTAGAATTGCATCTATGAATTTCTTAACCAAGATGTGCAAGGTTCATCTATTAGTTATGTAGCTGGAGATGGAACAGAGTTAAAAATGCAAAATCTGAATTGCATCCAATAAGAGGTATAGAAATTCTAGAGGCTTTATTTGGTCCATATTCCTGTATCTTGCTTTAATATGTATTTATGTAACATAATATTTTTCTGTTGGAGAAACAAAACCAACATGCACAATCTTGCCACCATGTGCGTTAATATTTTTCAGGTATCTTTTATGTTCTCTTACTGAAACAGAATGGAATCTAGACAAATGCTTTATTAACAGAAGGTGAGAATTATATCTGGAGAGAAACTATGATAGCCTTTAAAAATTAGATTTATGTTCAGCCCAATTCAGTTGCCTGTGAGCTGTCAAGAGATACCCCATAATGCACTTTCTTGTCTCTGAAGATGCCAGCCTCAGCTGCTGGCGGAATGTCAGAACAAAAGAAAACTAGACCACAGCCGTTCAGTATGAAAGTTCATCATTGCTTCAAATTTTATTTCAGTGAGATTTTTTTTCAGATATAGGAAATATCTGATATATGATACCAGAACAATTTAAAAAATAGTATCAATAGATGCAAAAGAAACACTATATGGAAGTGTCCTCTTATATGTATTCTCTTTATGTAGCTCTTGGTCCACTTTGCATGTAGATAAAATGCTTAATAAATACAGTAATAAGTTGGTACTCAACTGCTTTGAAACTCAACGTATTTTGAAGCAAAAATTTTGTCCCAATACTCATTGTTTGCTTGGTACTCAATGCACAAGCTAGACCTTGTTGGTATTGGCTGCTTTGTGACTCACTACATAATTCCTTAGGGGAAAATTTGTTTGGCACTCATTTTTTTGGTACTCATTGTGATACTAGAACCAATTAATGATGAGGTACCACTGTATACCCAAAACACAAACGTGCTTAGAGTGTGATTAAAGTCGAAGTTTAGTGGAATTTTTAATGGAAGATTCCACCTCCAGTTAGGGATGTTCCATGTTGGTTGAACCGTATTTCAATCTATCAGCATTTATTTTGATGGATTTTTTTTAAAGATATATACAACTCAATTTCATAAGAAACATTCTCTAATACACAGGAAATTTTCCCCGGTGTAATAAATTTTAACATAGGGAAATATCACTGTTCTTTTTATGCTCCAATTTTAATTTTACATGTATTGTACAAATACTTCTTTTAAATGCTCTTTTTCAAGATGTATATTTCACAGATTTATTTTTTTTTGGTAGAGTTTTCACTGTAAGAAACATGGGTGACACATCTCCATTTCCATGCTATTGTTAGTGTAGTGTAGTGTTCCTTTCATTGTACTTTGGAAATCCAATTGACAGCAATTTTTATTTTGAATTTCTTTAGAAACTTTTTTCAAATGTTTATGGTACCTCGAGATCAAAATATAGGTTTATAATTTAATCCTATGCATGTCTTAACAGAACTAAATCTCACTGAATTTTTGTTCCTGTTGAATGGATTGTAATCTTAAAGTGAAATCCATAAAGTTAAAGCATTTAACTTGGGGCAGATCATGAATAAATATGTTAAAATTGGTAGGCTGCTGCTTTGCTGCATTCTTCAATCATCACACACGCTTTTCTGATAACAGTAAGAATGGCTTATATTGTGTTTATTTGCATAAACAATTATGCTGTGATGAGCTGCTGCAGTTGCATTTAATTTGTCTCTTTTTTGATATGCCTTGTTTTTTTCTTCTAAAACTGGATATAATATATAATGCATAATTAAAATAACAATACAAATATTGTATTATAAACAGTAGCGTACATAGAAGCATTGCATATATATTATATTTAAATACACATTGAAAACTGGACCCTAATGATGTATTCTGTCAGCAGTTTCCATTTATAGTCTAAAACTGGGAAGGGATGCTTTGTGCTCAATTCCATGTTGCGATGTTTCTATTTTGGTTCAGAAATGCATCATAGCAGCAAAGCACCTGACTATTATGGCTCAACCTCAATTACTGTGTAGAAAAAATATTTAAATTGATAATCATTACTTTTAAAATCACCCAGTGACATGTTATGTTTGAATAGAGATTTTAATTCAGATCTCTGTATGCTAATCCTTTTGAAGCCAAGGGGCCTGTAAGCCCTGCAGTACCAGTAGACACATCACACAGAGCAGGAGAGTGAGCCACAAGCCATATGGCTCCTTGAATCCCCTCTGTGTGGAACCCAAGGCCACCCCCATGCATCCAGTTTTGGTCTCAATGATATAAAAAAGATGTTGAGACTCTAGAAAGAGTACAGAGAAGAGCAACAAAGATGATTAGGGGACTGGAGGCTAAAA
>JANHZT010039590.1:0-10074 GCA_032468215.1 Stegonotus admiraltiensis | reverse complement strand
GATGTTCCGAGAGCTTACAAAGCGCTCTATCGGGTGGCGAGACATTCCTCTTGCTGGGCCAGGCCAAGATAGTAAGAGTTGGCCCTCATTGCCCCTGCTGCCAGTCAAAAGCCCCCGGCCCCATTACGTGTCTCACACGGCCGCCGCCATCTTGCGCATGCTCAGGAGTAAAGTCTCCCTTTAGAAAAAATTGTTAGGGTCAGGAGCTGGGAGGTGAGGTGAAGAAAGAGATAGTGCAAATGGATAAACAGATCACCCACAAGCTCCACAGACTAACAACATTTTCAAAAGGGATAGTTTTAGATACACCACAAATGAGCTTTATATATACCACAACTGAGCACAGCCAGCTTTTGAAAACATCTGGCAATGGGGAATTGCAAAGCTTGAGAGTAGAATTGAGCTCTCATGTGGGACAGCCCTTTGGCTCAGCCCCAAATCCTGTCACTTCAGTATTGCTGAAGAAAAAACTATCTCAATTATGGATTAATTACAAAGCAAGACTTCCAGATAGTTAAATATAATCACATAGACAGGAATATAGCATTTTTAGTTATTTTGAATGTGATATGTTTTCTTCTAAGCTTCTTTCAGCTATCTGACAGCAGACTAATGGATTCACAGGAGCTAATTCCTAATTCACCATTACTAGGATTACCACAGATTTATTCCCCTATACAATAGTGTGAAATTGAATATATTACAGTGTGACAACTAGATGGACATCTAAATGGGTACAGATTATGCATACATGCTCATTATACAGCTTCCTCATTGGCTAGAATCACCAGGTGAACACAGCATGTTTAAAAATGGTATCAGAGTAGGACAAGAAGAAAACAATGAAAAACATTGGTAATGTTTGGAGGTTGCTTTTAAAAATGCTCAGTGCAGGGGTGTCAAACTGAATTTCTCCAAGGTCTGGATCAGCATTGTAGTTTTCCTCCATGGGCCGGCAGGGAAGGCAGGGAATGGGGAGGGGAAGACAGGACAGACACCTCCTGCAGCACCCTGCCGGCCAAAACGGGGCACGGGGGCGGGCTGCACATGACTCCCCGTGCCCCGTTTTCAGCCTGAATGGCCTCCTGCAGCACTTTGCTGACTGGAACGGGGTGTGGCAGAGGCACCACAGGCCGATCCTTTGATATTTCCAGGCCGGCCCCACGGACCAGATTTAAGTACCCCATGGGCTGGATCCAGCCTGCAGGACTTGAATTTTATACCCCTGCTCTAGTGTAATGCCATTCTAATAGATTTTTTCTGTTTCTAGCTAGGAAAATCAGCCTACATTTTAACTCATCCATATAAACACAACCTGTTTCAAATGTTCTATTGGTATTCAGCAGGTTCTATCCGATTTGGGCGAACTGGTAGCGGCAGTGGCAGCAGGGTCTGCCCACCCACCCGGATGTAATCATGTGCCATTTTTGACACTTTGTACTTGTGCAGAAGGTCCTGCGCGCACGCTCACATTTGCGAACCGGTAGTGAAGGTAAGTGAATACCACCCCTGGTTATGTACTATATGTGTTGAAAAAGTGCTAAATCTTAAGCAAACATGAGGTCTAAAATATTTCCACTGGTCCTCTAATAAAGGAAAGATGTGGTGTATTTGTTGGTCATAATTTTAAATTTGTTTCATTTTAATTGGCATACATTTTTCTTGTAGTCTAATACTATAGTTTCCTTTTCAAGTTCTTAGTCTCCTTGTTCTCCTGCTTTGTAAAGTAGGCATGTTCATTTGTTTGTCCTGGCTCCTAATACAAAACATGAAGAACAAGCACAATACATTTAAAATTTAATTGTGTGCAATGAGTAATTAAAGGCATATTGTTGGGTTGTATGCTTTTGAAACAGAAGTTTTACATAAGGACACCCATGAAACTTTTGTTTTGTTGAAGACATTGTCCATAATAGGACTAGGTGGCATCAATTGGAATCTGATAAGTTTTTTAATGGAAACAAATAGCAAAGCAGATTGTTAAGAGCATCAATATATTTTTAAATGTTATCAACTCTCTCTTGCTTCTGTGTTTAACAGTCATAAGAATGAGTAAGCGTTTGGGAGTCAGAGCCTGCAAATTTATCATTTTGGACTGAAATTGTTTGGAGTGGTGGCTGTAGAAAAGATATAAGGGACCACATGGATGCATCAAGTTTCCTGATTTCATACCAGGTACAGCAATACTTCTTGGCATTTCATCTTGTCAATCTTGCATTCAGCAACTTGCTTACATCATAAGCTACACAATTAGGTAAATATTTACTGGAAGGGTTAAGCCAGGGGTATGAAACTCACGGCCTGTAGGCCAGATATGTCACATGCTGGCCATGCCCATGCCCGATTTAGCAAAGGGGAAAAAAGTCTCAATACATCATGTGATGATGACATGATGACGTGAGTTTGACACCCCTGGGTTAAGCTTACAAGAGAATTCCAGTAAGTATTTTCAAACAAGCAGCCTATTTATAGACAATTTATAATTGCCAAACTTCATCTGTCCATTTTACTCATGTTCTTATGCTGGTTTCTACCTCACCAGCTTCAGCCTTGTCTAACCTTGCAAAATCAGTCAAAATAGTTTGACTGAATTTCAGTAGTGCAATTTGGAACACTCTGTGGTTATATAATGGGACCTGGTAAGATCATTCATATTCTTTACCGGAATAGAATCCTTTTCCATGGGCAATTTTCATTCTCTCAGTTTACATGTGAGGTGATATTTCAATAAAGAAAAAAATAAAATAAAGAGAAGGAAGATTTTCTGAAATCCGTCACATGTTCCATTCTACTGAACTCAACAACTTTTTGCCATTCCAAAAGGAACATTTTGTTTGCCCTTATTTGCATACTAAGTCTTTATGATTAGTAATCTGGTTGTTATGCAGCTTTGTAGGTCTCTGTTTATTAAATTCAGAATGTCTTTGTCTTCATGGATCATTGAGGTTCAAAGAACAGAAAGTGTAATAGTTGACACAACAGAGCAAATCCTAATTCAAATTACATCTCTTCCATGGGACCATCAAACTACTGCCAAGGTAGTGAATCCTGTCACAATCCTGTTTCATCATTAAAGAAGATAAAACATGCAAACATTGAAGATGAATAATTTCATTTTTCTAAATTCACAAAATGTGTTTTGCGATTATGAAATGGTAAGTAACTAGACAATGTTGACTGATCAGGAAAAGGTAAGCATGCCATACCTGATTTGTCCTTAATGGAAGAACACCAAGAAATACCAGGGCTATTGGGTATATATAATATACGTGTATGGTATATGCTTTGAATTAGAAAGTTAAAAATATGCCAGAAAATGGCTATGGAAAACCACTTGTTTTGTTGTTGTTGTTGTTGTTTTGCTATAAACACTACATAGATGTATCTATGAAGCCATTAGGAATTAAATTTGACATAGAGGAGACATTAAATGCATTTTTCTATATGTAAATTGAACATACTGTGAACTGTACAATTAATGCTAGTGTTTGGACAAAAAAAATCTTACTAGATTAAATAGATTCTAGATATTTTATTATAGGAACTTAGCCAAAAACACAATAACAAATCCATAGATAATGTTTATTTAACAACTTGGGCTATTAAATGAATATTAGAGCATCTTCTTACAATTCTCTTGGATGAAAGTTGGCAAAAAGCTGATTATATGCTTTTGATGAAAGAACCCAGACTAACATTATTAGTAATGATTTTTTAAAAAGATTAATAATAGCTTTGTTAAGAACACTGATCAGGTATGCTGACAGATATATACAGATGTTTACCTAGCTGTGTTTCTTTTATATCTCTCAGAAGCTGATAACAGATATATGGTACTATCTCAGAACAATGATTTAACTGGTAGAATTCTTTATCTATTAGTGATGTATTCTTCAAAAAGCAGATACTGAACTACAATTGTCCACTAGAGCCAAATTATTCTCTTGTCCCTTAAAACTAAAGCAGGAGGTCTAGAAAGAAGTGGAGATCAGGATAGAAAAAAGGTGATAGGGTCAACCATAGTCCTAATAATCGATAGTCCTTATTTTAAAGTGCTATTTTACATTGGAAGGAAGATAAAATGTTAAGTTCAACTAAGTAGCAATAGAATGTGAGTTTTTGAAAAAAAATTAAAAAAGTAAAATTTGGAATTTGGAAAAAAAAGGAGAAAAATGCTTGGATGGTAGATTACTGGGGAAATCCCAACAATATAAGCTTTACTGGGAACCTAATAACACCCCAAGATGACTTTTTTATAATGCTAAATTCTGAGTGTTCATTTCTGTGATTATTTTATAAAATTAACTTTGGTCACCTTTCTTATTTACACTATGAGTGTACTTTTTGAATGCACAACAGCGCTCTGCAGTTTAATACTCTTTCCATTGCAAGACTAGAAAATCCAACATTTTCAACCGTTAGAACTATTGATTCAACACACCAACCTATTCTGCCTCTACAATGATATGTACCACCCTTTCAAGATGTATGATGGCCAGAATATTTTTTATTCTTCCACACTAAATGTTGCTTTACTAAACTAGAAGCAAATGATAAGCAATCTCCTTATCTACATAGTTTTACATTTTATTTTATATTTAATTAAAATAATTTAAAAGTAATATTGCGCATCAATGGGAATAAATCAGTCTGTGAATTAGCCTTAGGTGAAACTGTCATGGGCCAGAAACTGACACCACCTGCTTATCTGTTCCTTGTGATCTTTGATAGCAAATTTAGTCAATGTGACTAATCAAAACACTGCCTTCATTGTAACAACCTATAATTCTCTGAATTATTTCAACACATTTCCATTATGACTGGTTACATATCCATGTGAGATTATAGTAATAGCAAAAGTTTATTTACCACTTCATAGTGCTTTACAGCTCTCTCTAAGTAGTTTACAGAGTCAGAATATTGCCCCCCAATAAACTGAGTCCTCATTTTACCAACCTTGAAAGGAAGGGAAGACTGAGAGCACCTTGAGCCAGTGAGAATCGAACTGCTGGCAGTTGCCAGAATTAGCCTGCAATATAGCGTTCTAACCACAGTACCATGGTGGCTTTTATTATGATACTTAATTATCTGTGATCATTTGTCTGAGATCATAAGGAAATACAAACAAGTAGCAAAAAGGAGAAGAGCAGCCTGAAAAATAGTAAAATAAATGTGCTTGGAGAAACAGATATGTTTGGGTGGCTGTAATAGCTGTTTAAGTCAGAGAACATTTTGATTCTTACATTGTCACAAATGTTTTACATGCATTTGACAAATCAAGATGAATATATGGTCCTCAAATCTAAGCATATTGCCCCAGTATGCAAGTTACAGAAGTAAATACATCAGGATAATGTAGAACTGGCAATTTTACCTTTTTAAAAAAAACAGCACTGCATATATTATGCTTTAATTTTTTCCTTATCTCTCCTTTTCAGTGAGATTATCTTATTTGCCTTCCTAGGTTAACAGTTTTTTCATACAAATTTTAAAACTCCTTCTTTTTGCAGGGGGTTTATGGAGAGGGGTTGTTTTTGGTGTATAGCTTTGCAGCTCAACCATGGTTGTACCCAGATATGCAGATATGCAGATATAATCAGATATAATCAGACATTCTGCTCATTTATCTGCCTGAGACTTCTAAAATTAACTGTTTCTACATAGGAATAGTTTTATAAGAGCAGAACTACAGGGCAGATGCATTTTCTGTTTCATAGGAAGCTAAGTGTGGTTAATTGAGATATGAAGTTATTTATGTATTCAATTTTAGCACCCAGACCAATCTAGAGTAACTATGTAGATTATGACATTATTGGAAGATAGTATAAACTATTTCTAAAAATCAGATTAAAATTTATAATGCAAGCATTGATAGGATTTTGGTGGCATTGGGAGGCAGGTTTGTCTTGTGAGATAAAAGAACAGCAAACGGAAACACCCTTGAAGAGACTATTACAACACTGGTTGTTTTCTCAAAAGGTGAGCAAAATGTTGAACTTGATAATCTCTCCCATGAGAATTTGCAAGGCAGAAGCAAACACACGTTTCTATTTCAGTTCCTATTAATAATGCCTTCAACTTGATGACTGGCATGGAGTCATTTACAAATTAATTTATGACTGAAAGTTGAACATGTAAATAATATCCACATAAATAAAGTGAAAAATTCTATACATTTTTAAATACCAACAAGAGTTTTTGTCAGCCCATCCCTTTAAGGCCTTATCATTCTCTGAGGAATTGGTTGCAGAGTTCTGTATTGTTGCTTGGACAATTCTAAGTGCTAACAGGGTGACACAGCCACTGCTGAGTTCTGTTGACATATGAGATAATTAATCCAAATTAGATACTGAAGACAGAAATGATCTCTGAACCAACAGTTCTAAACTTAGCACTGTGAAAACCAAGCTTGCCTACAAACTGTGGAAGTGGTTTTTTTAAAATAAATGGTGGAAGAGTTGTGTGTGACATTCAAACAAGAAAGAATGTGCACTTATAACAATGGAGAACAGAGTATATTTAAAAAGCCAGGAATAGAGCCAAATAGTCTTAACAAATCCATACTGTTAAAAAGAAAATACAGAGCTAGCAAGGGAAAAACATTTGTACTATTGTGGATTCCACCCAGCACATTTATTCTGTGAATATCATCATCATTTCAAATGGGTAGGAGCAACTAAGTAATAAAAATGTTAAAAAAATACCTCCAACTATTTGTTCAATTTCATCTATAAGATCAGTTGTTCAAACATATCTGAAACTAGAGGTGGCTCAGGTATCCTGAGGACTAACTTCTCTTTTTGATTAATTGCGTAGCCTTTGTGATCTGCTTCATACAAACATCTCCTATTACATTTCAAAAAGCATCTCTGACTCTGTAGTCTACAAATACCTACACAGATCAGTTAAGCTTACTCCTAAAATGAATGGATATAGAAATTCAGCCTCAGTCAACTGCATTCCTAGTTAAATTAACTGGAACTGAGGCCATCCTTTGATAGAGTAGAATAGAATAGAATTTTATATTGGCCAAGTGTGATTGGACACACAAGGAATTTGTCTTGGTGCATATGTAGAAGTAAGATAATAAAAAATAATTCAATTAAATCAACTCAACGTGTATTTATGTTAAAATGAAGTTTATCAAAAGGTAGGAGTCTTCAATGAGCTCTATCAGAGTTATATTGAATATGTCACTTTGAGCAGCACCCCCAGGAAATTCATGCAGCCCCCATTTTATCTGTCTTCCACCAATCATCATAAAAATTTCCTCCCCCTCAGCCTTTGGGTTAGATGTTTGGACAGGCAGGCCTCTTTAAGTTGGGGGTGATGCAGTAAGGTTGTTGTCCTTTCACCAATGGTAATTTTTTACATAACATTTTAACCTATGAAGGCATCCAGAGACATTTTGGAATTCGGTTCCCTATATAGCCATCCATCCATTCAATCAGTCAGCCAGTCAATCAATCAATCAATCAATCAATCAATCAATCAGCCAGTCAATTCTTTAAAGTGGAAGTAGGCTTATCCACCTCCAGATTGCAGAAAAGCCTGAAAAAGTTGAGCTGTTTTAAGAATTCTCTTACGTGAGTTTCAAAGCTCTTTTCTCTAATCAGTTTCCAAGCAAGTGCAACCCAAATAATTAGCCATTTGTGGAGGAATAATCAGATGTGATTATACTTCCACTCTTAATTCATGTAATTTATATTTTAGGTTTCTAGAAGAACAAATCTAAAGGTAGTAGTAATACATTATATACTAAAAGACAATCACATTATAATATTAAATAGGTATTTTAATATATAAGAATTTGCTTTGACATATAGGAGCTGGCAATTCTCCTTAGGAATATTGAGTTAATAACCATCCAATTAAACTGTTGTCGCCAAGGGGTTTTCTATTGTATTTTCTATTGGGCTTTTATTTTTGTAAGCTGCCCAGACACTGAGATGAGTGGGGTAGCCATATACGTTTTCCTAAACAATAAATAAATAAATAGGACTGGACTATGTACTCAGGCCAGTAATCATTGAACTATTGTAGTACAGACAAAAGTTGTACAATTAAGAATGGTGAAGTTTGGCCAAATAGTAAATTCCATGAATCATCAGGGTGGAGTTAGTGTTGTGGTAAGAGAAGCTATTACTTCTAACTAAATTCATTTTATGTTCTTATGAAATTGTGCAAACAAAACATTATATAAGTGGCAATGCTTTAACTATAAACAACCCAATGTCTATCAGTTGCCGAAGACTTCTGAGGAATGATTTTCTACCCACTGTTGAAATTCAGAAAAGGCAAGCCTCTTTTAAATTCCCCTCATCCTCCTTTTAATTGCAGAGATAAGCCAAATAATCATAATGTCACACAAAAGGCTGAGATAATGCCTACAATAAACCAGCCACTCCCATCACTTTCTGAGTTTCAAGGATAAGTACATATCCCTCCAGGACAGATGTGATTTTCAAGTATGATGAACAGCATGAGCCAGACTGCTGTACACTAATTCTTCGTGTCTTGTTGATGTTCTTTTGTTTTCAAATATGAATAATAAACTGGAAAAGATTTGGAGAACGCCAATGAGAATGTCTAGGGTATATTAATAAAATACAATATGTAGACATTAATTTCAACAATCCATTTGAACAGGTGCCACATGAAATTCTGAATAGGAAGCTGGGTGGCATGTCAATTAAATGAATACATTGTTGGCTTCAAAAGCATACCCAGGGAATGCTTATCAGTGAGTCTTTCTCAAACAAGTGGGTTGCCCCAAGTCCCAGCCTTCAGCTTTCTACCCATCAACATTTATATTTATTTTCTAAATGAACAAATGAAGAGGTGGGAATGCTTATCAAATTTGCAAATGGCCTGACATAATTAATCTCCCAGAAAATTGAAAGAACATTCAAAACAATTTTGTTAGCTTACAGAAAAGAACTGCAAATAAGAAAATGAACTTTGACAGAAACAAATGCACTCTGTTAACAGAAAGAGGAAATTAAATGAAGAATTTCTGACTTGGTAATAGTGATTATAAAATGTATCTTTGAATACTATATGATTACAAGCTAAATATGTATTAGAGATATTGATTTTAATTATGTTTTATTTTACAGAAAGTATAACCTGCTCCAGTTCTCTGATGTATGATAACAGAGAAAAAAGCTATAATAACAAATAATTAGATCAAAAACTGCATCAAAAACTGAAAACCAGTGCTGATGTGAATTAGGTATTGTGAAAGAGAGTAACCTACTCTATGACATTCTAATTAGCATTGATTAAATATAAAAAAGCCAAATGCACTTTTAGGCTATATTAACTGTACATAGCCATGATGGCGAACCTATGGCACGCATGCCAGTGGTGGCACTCAGAGTCCTCTCTATGGGCACACGCACCATCACCAGCTGGTCTTTGTGGGTGCTGGAAAACAGCCTGAAAACAGCCCAAAAAACAGCCTGAAAATGGGCCCCCAAATACTCCCAAACTGGCATGTGTGCACTGGCCAGCTGGTATTCAGGTTTCCGGTGCATGCACCTTCCAGTTTGGCCACTCAGTGCCAAAAAGGCTGGCCATCACTGGTATATAGTGTGTTAGATCAGGTGAGTGAAGAGACAGGAACCAGGTCGAAGTGAACAACAACTCTTTAATGTACAGTGAGAATCCAGCAACTTTGCAGTTTAATATATAGCTACTCTCCAAGTGTCTTAATCAATGAGCATTGAGATTTTTCCCGCTCTAATTTTCCTCCAAAATTAGATACATAACTGTATGCAAATCATAGGAAATGATTTTTATTTTGCATTGGTCAAACCTTCCGTTAAGTACTCTCTCCTGTTTGGGGACCTCACATTAAAGTATTTCAAGAAACTTTCTGTAGATTTGAAGAAAGTTAAGAAGTATGATTAGAGGACTAGGAACTAAGTCTGACAGAGGTTGAAGGAACTGGAAATAGCTAGACCTGAGAAGATAGATGAAACATATGATTCTATGCCAACTCAGGAAGCTCAAACTGCCCAAGGAGCTGCTGATACAGTTCTACAGAGGAATTATTGAGTCTGTCATCTG
>JANHZT010039581.1:0-10074 GCA_032468215.1 Stegonotus admiraltiensis | reverse complement strand
CTGGCTGTTCACCGCCCTGAGTCCTTCGGGAGAAGGGCGGTATATAAATCAAATAAATAATAATAATAATAATAATAGTGAATTGGAAATTTTGTTTCTTTTTCTTTGGTTTAAGAAGTAACAATTGTGCTACAATTCAAAAATTCTCATAGATAAGATAGTGGGGAGAACATCAAAAGGACACTAAAACTGTCTGCACAATTGTTTATTCAGGTGTTTTTCTGGGAACTATCAGAGGCAGAAGCCTGAGATTGAATAAGAAGGAATTTGCAGTGATTCTGAAAGACAATTGTAAATACTATTTGGAACCTAATAAAAGAATCCTCAGATTTTACACAGAAGTGATTTTTATTTGGACATTTTTTCTTTTTTTTCCCTACGTGGTAGTTCTCTTCACCTTTCCCCTGTGTAAGTATTAATTGGACTGTGAGTTGATGGAGGATCTTTAATTTTTCTTTTTTAATTTGTATTTTTTTTACAAATATATAGAACTTTTTAGTGTTTCTCTTTTGTCTCTTTTCTCCTTTGGTTTCTTTTCTTTTCTTTTCTTTTCTCGCTTTTTCGGAGTGGAGATTGCCAAGGTGGTTAATATTTTTATTGAACTGAATTGGATTAAGGCATACAAGTGCCTGAAGATTGCTTCTTTGCTTTTTGTTGCTTTTTGTTGTTTTTTCTTTTTTTCTTTTTTCATATTTTATTGATATTTGGGGTAATACTTGCTCCATCCATAAATGGATTAAGGTATAGAAGAACCTGAAGAATTTTTTATTTGTTTAAATCTTTTGTGACCACTTCACAGAATGAGTAGAAAAGTAGCAGCTATTGGCTCTTCCACATCGATGCCCTCTTCATCACCATCTGGAGGACAGCGATCAATACAGACAATGTTACAACAGGATAAGGATAAGGAAAGAGGGAAAGAAAAGGAGACGACACTACAGATGATTTTGCAAGGAGTTCAAAATATACAAATAAGAGTAGAGAAGACTGAACAAAGAACAGAGAAAACAGATGAGAAAGTGGAGAACATACAGCAAATGATGATGAAATATGAAGATGAGACTCCAAAAAATTGAGGAAAAGGAAGAGCAAAGAGAGAAAAAAATCAGATATATTGACACTAGATTGGATGAAGTTGAACGAGATAAGAGTGGACTAGTCAGATGGGAGATGGACAGATCAGAATTTTATCTCAGATTTCAGAGGACCCAGATTGTGGGGGCAATAAGCTGACTTTGTATAAATATACAGAAGTATGAAGGCTATTGCTTAATGCAGTGTAAGCCACCCTGAGTCTCCGGAGAAGGGCGGCATATAAATCAAAGCAAAAAAAAAAAAAATAGAGAAGAAAAGGGAGAGAACTTGGCAGAAATAATGATGGAAATCTTAGCAGAAGCATTAGAAATTACTAAAGAAAAGATGATGGATGGCATAGATGAGATATTTTGAGTCTATACAAGGTATGCAATGTGAAACAAATTACCACTAGAAGTCCATATAAGGTTTACCAAGAAATCGATCAAAACACAAATATGGCAGATTGAAAGAGAAAAAACACTAAAGTACAAGGAGAAAGAAATTGTGGTTCTGAAGCAGATACTGAGAAGAGTGAAGGAGATGAGGAGAGAATATCAATTCTTGACTAAAATGCTACTTCAAAAAGGTGTGAATTACAGATGGCTGATACCAGAAGGATTAGTGCTTACGTGGCAACAGCAAAGATATAGAATAGATTCCATGGATAAAGCTAAAGCATTTTATACAGAATTTCTCAGAGAGAAAGAAATGGAAACAAGAAAGGCAAAACCACTGATTGAACTCCAAGAGGAGGACTTAGCAATGATTGAAGAGGCAGAAGGAGAAGTAGGGGGTATTGTGGAACACAAACAACGTGAACTGAGATCTACTAGAGCAATAAACCCGTCATATGAAATATGAACATGGAAGAAAAAAATTGATTACAATAAACATAAATGGACTTAATTTAGCCATTAAAAGATGAAAAGTATTCCATAAATTAGAGAAACTAAAGTTTGATATAATCTGCTTGCAAGTAGTGCACAGTAAAAAGCAACATGAACAGTCACTGGTACAGCCAAAATTAAGGAAAATTTTTACTTCATTGCCACAATGTAAGAAAAGGGGAGTTGTCTTATACATTAGAAACACAATTCCAGTGGAGCAAATATATGCAGATAATGAGGGAAGAACTTTGATGGTGGAAATAATAGATAATAATATGAAAATACTTTTAATAGCAATATATGCTCCAAATAACAACCAAGACGACTTCTACAGAAAACCACATATGAAAATAATTGAATTGGACTATGATAATATTTGCATGATGGGAGATTTTAATGGTACAGTAAATGAGAAATTAGACTACAAAATACACAAGGCAATAAAGCACAGTAGAAAGACCCTTCCGAAATCTGTTTTTAAAATGATAGAGGAAACAAATTTAAAAGATGCATGGAGAGAAAGAAATGCAAAAAATAGACAATATACTTTTTATTCTGACAGACATTCATCTTGGTCTAGATTAGATATGATATGGACGACAATGGAATTGACTTCGAATATAGAAGAAATTGAAATAAAAGCAAATAACTGGGCAGATCACAACCCAGTGACAGTGAAATGGAAAGGACAAAGGAAAAGATTTAGATGGACTTTAAATAACACAGTATTAAAAGAAAAGGACTTTGTACAGAAAGCGGACATTGTCTTACCTGAAAGTCCGTTTTCTGGGCGCTGCGACTATAATCCATGGATGGGTATTCTTCCTCATGTCTTGACAGGAACTGAGTGCAAAATTTATTTCTTCGTGTCTTGACCACAATCCCTTTTCCTTTGGTATGTCAGTCTTTGTCACGAAGGCACGGCCAACCAAAAGTCTATGAGAAACTGGACAGTAAAAATCAAACAGAAGGCTACCCCAGAACAGGAGCAGGAAGCCGAAAGGGAGGGTATGGATTGTAGTTGCAGCACCCAGAAAAGGGGCGTTCAGGTAAGACAACATCTGTTTTCCAGTGCGCTGCTCCTACAATCCATGGATGGGTTATACCCAAGCTCAAACCCCCTGGGTGGGAGGCTGACTGCTCCCCGAGTCCAGGGCCTAATGTACACTCTGCAACACCCTCTTGCCAAATGACGCCTCAGCTGAGGCATAAAAGTCAATCTTGTAATGGTGTATAAAAGGTGAAATAGATGACCAAGTGGCCGCATGACAAATATCCAAGACAGAAGCCTGAGTAGCTCAAGCTGCCATAGTGGCTGCACTATGAATGGAATGGGGCAAAATCCTGCCAGGGAGAGGCCTGGCCTTGAGCTCATATGCAGTTGAGATGCAGGCTTTAATCCACCATCCCACCGTGGAAGCAGAGACCTTCTGACCCATAGAGGATGGATGAAAGGAGACCAGAAGAGCCTCAGTCCAGCAAAAGGAGGCCATCTGCCAAATATACCGATGAAGAGCCCACCTCACATCGAAGGTGTGCCAGCATTCTTCTAGCTGATGTCATGGTGTCAGGCAGAAGTCCAGCAAGATGAGCTCCTGGGCCTGGTGAAACCAGGAGTTCACCTTGGGCATGAATGAAGGATCCAACCATAGAACCACTCTGTTGGTATGAAAGATACAGAGGTCCTTCCAGATGGACAAGGCTGTCAGCTCCGAAACCCTCCTGGTGGATGTTATAGTCAGGAGGAAGGCTACCTTGAAAGATAGAAACTTGAGGCCGATGGATCCCAGTGGTTCAAATGGTGCCGATATGAGAGCTTGTAGAACCAGCGGCAGGTCCCAGGATGGGTAGTGATGCACCACCAGCGGACGTAAATTTGTGGCGCCATGTAGGAAGCCCTGAATCCTAGGATGGTGTTTCAGCGATTGGTAAGGAGCGCAAGTGAGAACCATGGATAAGGCCGCCACTTGTCTCCGCAAGGTAGATGGAGCCAGACCTTTATCTAAACCTGCCTGTAGAAAGTTGAGAATGGAAGCCGATGTTGGGTCGATGTGCTGCTTCGAACACCAGGTGCGGAACGCCTTCCAGGAAGCTTCATAAATACAGGCTGTTGATGGCCATCTGGAAGCCTGGATAGTCTTGATCACTCTTTCTGAGAGGTGGTCCTTCCTCAATAGGACCCTCTCAAGTGCCAGACAGTCAACCAGAGTTACTGAGGCTCTGGATGGGATATGACCCCTCGCACACAGAGATACGATGCTGAGAAATTACCCACAGCTGGGTGATGGAGAGCGCCACCAGATCGGCAAACCATGGACGGCATGGCCAATGGGGAGCTACTAGTAGAAGTTCAGCTCGCTCATTGAGCATCTTCCAAATAACTTTTGGAATGAGGGGAGTCGGGGGGGAACGCATATAGCAGGCCAGGAGGCCAGGGGCACCTAAGAGTGTTGCAACCCTCTGCAGTAGGGCTCAGGAAGCGAGAAAGGAACCGTGGAAGCTGAGCATTTTGTGGACTGGTGAAGAGGTCTATCACTGGAAGACCGAACCTTTGTGATAGCTCCAGAAAAAGGCAGGGGTGAAGTTGCCATTCCACAGGATCGATCTTCTCCCTGATCAGCCAGTCCGCCCAAATGTTGGAGGTGCCGGATATGTGGTCCACTGTGATTGATAGTCTGTAACGTTCCACCCAACTCAACCTCTCCGCCTTGAGCATCAAGGACCTGGACTGGGTGCCCCCCTCCCAGTTGACATGCGCTTTCACTGACATTTTGTCCGTGAGAATTAGTACATGTTGCCCCTCCAGGATGGGCCGAAAATGGTGGAGAGCTAGACAAACAGCTCTCAGCTCCAGCCAGTTTATGCTTTTCGTCCGTTCTGATGGGGACCATTGCCTCTGCACCACCTGGTCAAGAAGGTGTGCACCCCAGCCATAAAGGCTGGCATCCAAAGTCAGCACAAGACAGTCCGGTTCCAGAAAATAGCAGCCCTTTAGGAGGGCCAGTGAAGTCCACCACCGAAGGGACTGACAAGTCTGAGGAGGCAAGGTCACCTTGTCTGTCGAGTTGCTGTGCCCCATCCACTGAAAGGGAAGGAGGAACCACTGCAAGGGATGAGTGTGTCTGCGAGCCCAAGCAACAATGGCGATACACAAGACCATCTTCCCGAGTAGCTGTGACAGGAGTAGTAAGGGAACTGACCTTTGGGCAATCACTTGCCGCACTAAGTCTTGGATGCTGTGAACTCGGTCCGGGAACAAGAATACCTGCCCCTTGACTGAGTCGATCACTGCCCCGAGGTGGAGAAGGCGGGTAATGGAAATCAGCTGGCTCTTGTCCAGATTGATTGAAAATCCATGCCGTTGGAATGCACTGATCACTAAGTCCATGTTGTGGGCTGCCTGAGTTGGGGAGGACAACAGAACTAGGATGTCGTCGAGGTAACAGAGAATTCGTACCGGAATCACCCTGAGCATTGCTGTCACAGCCACCACCAGCTTGGTAAAGGTCCTGGGGACTGATGAGAGTCCAAAGAGCATGGCGCAGTACTGAAAGTGGCTGCCCACATACTTAAACCTCAGATATTTTTGGTGAGCAGGATGAATTGGTACATGTAAATACACTTCCCTGAGATCCACGGACTAAGAGGTCTCCTTTCCTTACGCCGCCGAGAATCGATCAAAGGGAGTGCATCTTGAACCTGTAGTACAGGATGAATAAATTCAATTGCTTGAGGTTTAGTATCCCTCTCCAGCCCCCTGAACCAGAAACAAAATAGAGTAAAAGCCAGTCCTCTGCTGATTGCTGGGCACTGGTTTGATGGCTTTGATGTCCAATAAGTGATGAATCTCCTCGTCCATCAGGAGTTTCTTCTCGGGCAGGGCAGGAATCAGGCAGCGGATGAAGTGGTTGGGAGGGCTGCAATGGAATTCGATGGTAAGCCCATGGGCAATGGTGTGGCAAACCCATGTGTCCAAGGTCAACACTTCCCACTGATGGTAAAAGAGTTGGAGATGACCACCGATGGGACCCACTGACTGGGAGTCACTTGCCCCTCCTGAAAGGTTTGTATCCAGATCCCGAAATGGTCGTTTAGCCAAAAATTGAGATCTGCCTGGGTCGTGAAAGGTCTGTCTGTCAGAGGGACAGTCACCACCATGGAAGAAGGAACATTGAGAATAGGACCCCCGGGTCCAGAGAATGATCAAAAGGGCTGTTGTTGTGAGTATGGCGTATACCTACGCTCTGATCTGTGATACAAGGAGGGGAGGACTTATCCTCCACCAGGAAAGGATCAAGGGCAGCTCCAAACAGGTTGGGGGCCTTATAAGGTCCAAACGCCAGCTTCCACTTGGCTTTTATGTCTGCTTTCCAATTGCGAAGCCAAAAAAATCTTCCCGAGGTAACTGTGGAAGCTAGGGCACATGAGGCAATTTTGGCAGCGTTCAAAGACGCATCCACTGAATATTCGGTAGCAGCCACTAGTATGTTGATATCCTGGTGCAATCTGGTTTCTTCAGGGAGGAGTCTCTCTTGTAATTGACGTAACCAAATGAGTGATGCTCTGTTGAAAAAGGACATAGATGTGGCAGCCTTAATCTCCCAGGCCGCCGCCTGATGCGTCTTCCTGAAGGTGAGCTCAGCTCTCCTGTCCTCGGATTTAAGACCATCTAGAGAGTCCGTAGAAATAACCGACGAAGAAGAAAGACTTGCAACAGGGACATTGACAGAAGGTAATGTCAATAGCTCTTCGAGTTCAGGAGCTGAACAATACAACTTCCTGTCTTGACCGCTCGGAGCTGTCAAAGAGCCTAGCTGGCCCCATGGTGTTTGGACCACCTTGGAAAACAGCTGTGGACAAGGGATGAAGTCTTTGTCAGGTTTAGACACCTGAAACAGTGCATCATGTGGACTAGTAGTTGCCTGAGACCCACTAGTCGAAGTGCTGGTAGCTCCAAGGTTAGTTGTCAGTCTGGCCTTGTGTAACAAGGATTTGAATAGTGAGGGCCTGAACAGGCTGAAAAATGCAGGGGAATTTGGCAGCAAGCCTTCATCCTCAGAGAACTCAATGTCCTCAGGGTAGTCATCTCTGTGCGCCGAGTCCACCGAGGAGGTAGACTCCCTCTGCGAAGGAGAGTGAGGTCTGCCGGGCAATTGGCCCTGGGCTAGGGGCTGTAACGGCAATGTTTGAGATGGCAACTGAGTAGCCTGCTGAATACCAGCAGCCAGGGTTTTTAACAAGGCATTGGATAACATAGTCTGAAGATCCAACTGGCTCCCAGGTAGTTGACCTTCCTCCGTGCGGAGCCCTGCAGCCATCAGAGTAAAGGTGGCCTCTGGCTGCTTCCGTTGGGCTACTGGAGGTACAGACAATCCCACAGCCGAGACATGAGGCATGAAAAGGAAAACCCCTTTTGAAAGACCTAATGGTTGACTAGGATAATCATGACCCCCTGCCAAAGAAATGAAAGGCATGCCACTTGGTGGATTGTGGGACACTGTATCCATGGCCAACTGTATGGGGGGATCCGGCTGTAAAGGCTGGCCCTCCTGGATGCCAAATTTGATTACTTGGCCTTATGAAATTGATGTTCCAATGCCTTGTGGCACTTCAGGGCATCCTTATCCAGGCCTGAAGCCTCCTTTGCCCATGCCTGTCAAGGCTGGTTGTGGCTAGACAAGGCAGCACATCTTTTGGTAGTGCTCTAGCGAGGTTTAGAGACCCTTGAAGGGCTGGCTTCGTGTTCCAAGTCTGATGATAAGGATGAGTCAGCCATTGGTAAGGGTGCTGGAAGGTAAGGCCTAGGCCAGACCTCGAAGGAGGAGTAGGATGTAGAAGTGGGACTGAGGACCCCCAAAGTTACAACCACTTCTAGGGCAATATCACCCCCTTAATGCCAGAGACCAAACCTGAGGAGTAGTGGTTAACTGGCAGATCAGTGTGAGAGCAGCCGCTCTTGTTCAAGATCATGCCAGGAATAAGGCCACCAAGGCACCGGCCAAATATCAGCCGAAACGCACCGCTTCACAAGTCCAGTCCAAAACCAAGGCCTCACTGTCAAAAAAACAGAGCTTGGCAGCTCCCTCTGCGCAGGTAAAATGGCAGCCGCATTGGCAGCTGGCCAAAATGGTGGCCACAAGGACGATGGCAGGCTCGGTGGGAAGTTCTGACAACCCAGCAGCAACTGCAGCAGGCCCAAATGAGGCACAAGGCAGGATACCTTGTTAGTGCCACGAAGCCAAGAGAAATGTTGGAGTTTGACATGGACACCATGCAGGGACTCTGGAGCCACCGACTAATTGAGAGCTCAAATAGTGGTGGTGGTTGTGCCGGAGGACCAGTGAACCAGCAAACACACCAGCAGCTGAATTGCCAGTCACAGATCCACCCCGAGGGGACAGAATCCAGAAAGCTGCTCCACACGATCATCAAGGAGGCGCAGGATGGCCCAGAGCCCCAGGCTCATCACGCGCGCCTCAGCAGCTGGCAACAATCTTCAGCTCTTGCCATAGAAGGAAATAATCAAAAATAAAGAAAAAACACCTATGTGAAAGGCTAGAAAATTTGGATTCTAGACCCAGAACGAAGAAAGACATCAGCCTTGTCAGTGACTGAATGAAAAAGACTGACATGTCTAAGGAAAAGGGGGCATGGTCAAGACACGAAGAAATTTTGCACTCGGTTCCTGTCAAGACATGAGGAAGAATACCCATCCATGGACTGTAGGAGCAGCGCACTGGAAAATGTCTCTGTGTTGATTTTCATACCCTGAATGTGATCAGTGTGGAGAACATGTACCCCCTCCCCCTTATGAAAGATATGCTAGCACACCTCACTAAAGGGAAAAAATTTTCAAAGCTGGACTTAAGGGAGGCTTACTACTGTGTCAGAATTAAGGAGGGGGAAGAATGGAAAACGGCATTTAACATCCCCCTTGGCTGCTACCAATTCAAGGTGCTCCCCTTTGGGTTACAAGGAGCCCCTGCAGTATTTATGCAGTTAATAAATGAAGTACTACATCAGCATTTGTATAAGGGGGTCCCGGTCTACTTGGATGACATTTTAATCTATACTGAGACCAAAGCAGAACATGTAAAACTAGTCAGGGTGGTTTTAAATAAACTCTGCTCTGCCAAACTTTGTGCTAAACTTTCCAAATGTGAATTCCACCAAGAGAAGATTGACAATTTGGAGTACCAGATTTCACACCAGGGCGTAGAAATGGATCTTCTAAAAGTGCAGGCTGTACTTGATTGGGACCCTCCACGCACGCGTAAACAGTTACAAAGCTTCCTGGGTTTTGCCAACTTTTACCGCCAGTTCATCCCTACTTTCGCTCAGATTGCCCTCCCCATCACCAAGCTCTTAAAAACGAAGGGGGAAGACAACCCTAAACCGAAGCAGCCATTGAACTGGACTGTGGAATGCCAGGCGGCATTGAAAAACTTAAACGGCTGTTCTCAGCAGAACCAATTCTAAAATACCCAGACATGGAGAAACCACTTGTCATACAAGCAGATGCCAGTGATGTGGCAATAGGAGTGCTCCTGCTTCAGAAAAATGAGCAAGACCAACTACAACCACACACTTGCACATCCAAAAAGTTGAATGAGACTGAGTAGGCCATTTGGGAGAAAGAGGCTTATGCAGTTCGTTGGGCGTTGCTAACTTGGAGGCACTTCTTAGAAGGCAGTAAGACCCCTTTTGAAATCTGGACTGATCATAAAAATCTAGAAGCCCTAAAGACCACAAGGAAACTCTCCCCAAAACAACCACGATGGGCTCTGTACTTTGAATGGTTTGGTTTTACTCTAAAATACCTCCCGGGGGAAAAAAACTTTCTGGTGGACACTTCTGATTAGAAGTGAGACATATAAAGTGCAGGCATTTGCCGATGATGTGGCCCTGATTATGGAAGAACCCTTAGTAACTGGGCCAAAAGTCTTAGATGAACTAGTCAGATATGGAGAAGTTTCAGGATTCAAATTAAACAAAACCAAAACCAAAATGTTGATAAAAAATATGACAGAAGTGCAAAAGACAGAGTTGGAGGAGAAATTAGGTATCCAATCAGCTAAGAAAATAAAATATTTGGGAATTTGGATTACAC